>CAUYUJ010014560.1:593327-599045 GCA_963575745.1 Prorocentrum cordatum
GAAGCGCGCGGCGGCGGCCAGCGAGCGCGCGGCAACGCTGGCCCGGTCTGCGCGGGGAACACAACGCGCGCAGTGGCAGGGCCGCGGCGCGCGACGACGCTGGCCACTTCTGCAGGAGAGCACGCCGCGCGCGCGGTGACTCCGCCGCCGCGCCCACAGCGGCATTGCCAATGCGAGCTGAGACGCAGCGCGCGACGGGCAGGCCGCCGCGCTCACGGCCCCCCTGCTCATTTTGAACGCATGGAGGAACCATGCGGCAGAGAGGGGGGGGGGTGGGGGGCGCGACCGCCGCGCGCGCGGCGCCCCTGGCCAATCGCGCGCGACAGGACACCGCGCGCGCAGGAGCGTCGCCGCCGCTCGCAATGGGGCAGGGCGGGGGGGGAAAGAAGAGGGGGCAAGGCAGCCGCTCGCGCGGCGGCCCTGGCCCATTCTGAACGGGCCAGCGCCGTGCGCGAGGGGGCGGAGAAGGTCGCCGCGGGGCAGGCGGACCTGCTCCTTCCCGAATGGAACACCCGAGCGCGCGAACGGGCATAGCCGCCGCCCGCGCGACAGCCCCAGCCAATTCGGGGTTTAAAAGCACGGCAGCGCGTCAGAAAGCTGCGCCGCCGCACTCGCGGTGGCTGTTGCCAGTTCTGCACGGCAGTGTAATCCAGTGCGCGCAAGGGCGGGGCCGCCGCTCGCGTGGCGGGCCCGGCCCGTGCTGCGTTGAAAAACATCGCAGGCGCGCAGCGGTCGCGCGCGCAGCGGCTCTGGCCGATGCGCGCGAAGAAAACGAAGCGCGGCAAGGGGGCAGAGCCGCCGCGCGCGGGGCGCCCGTGGCCAATCCTGAATGAATAGCTACGTCCGCAGGGGCACAGATTTGCCGCGCGCGCGTCGGCCCCGGCCCAATCTGCTTGAAAAGAACGCCACGCGCGCGGGCGCAAGGCCACCGCGCGCGCAGCGACCCGGGCCACCCCGGCTCAGGAGAACACAGCGCCCGAGTCAACGGGCCAGCTCTGCATGGGCACGGTCACGGGGGCGTCATGACCGAGCAGGCACGGGGGCCGCGCGCGTCGGCCCTGGCGCGCCCTGCGCGGGACAGCGCGCGCGGCGGCCCCGGCCCTCTCTGCGCGAACAAACTGGCACCGAGGGGCGGGGCCACAGCGCGCGAGGGGGCAGGGCGCGGCTCGAAGCGGGGGGGCGCCCCGCAAGTGAGCAGCGCCATGCGCGAGGGGGCAGGAACGCGGCGCGCGGCGACAGCTGCAGCATCATATCATGTTGAACACTAACAGCGCAAACGCCATGCGCGAAGCCGCGGGGCCGCCGAACGCGCGGCGCCCCCTCGGCCACCTTGAATAAGACAACTCCGCGCGCGCATGCGGCCCCTGCGAGCTGAGACGCAGCGCGCGACGGGCAGGCCGCCGCGCTCACGGCCCCCCTGCTCATTTTGAACGCATGGAGGAACCGTGCGGCAGAGAGGGGGGGGGGGGGGGGCGCGACCGCCGCGCGCACGGCCCCCTGGCCAATCGCGCGCGACAGGACACCGCGCGCGCAGGAGCGTCGCCGCCGCTCGCAATGGGGCAGGGCGGGGGGGAAAGAAGAGGGGGCAAGGCGGCCGCTCGCGCGGCGGCCCTGGCCCATTCTGAACGGGCCAGCGCCATGCGCGAGGGGGCGGAGAAGGTCGCCGCGGGGCCGGCGGACCGCTCCTTCCCGAATGGAACGCCCGAGCGCGCGAACGGGCATAGCCGCCGCCCGCGCGACAGCCCCAGCCAATTCTGGGTTTAAAAGCACGGCAGCGCGTCAGAAAGCTGCGCCGCCGCGCTCGCGGTGGCTCTTGCCAGTTCTGCGCGGCAATGCAATCCAGAATAAAACAAGCAACAAATATCTCCAGAAAATAACAAACAACTCCATCCAAAAAAAAAAAAGAGAAACAAATGCGCGCAAGGGCGGGGGGGGGCCGCCGCTCGCGTGGCGGGCCGTCCCTTGCTGCGTTGAATCTTCGAGGATAGCGCGCAGCGGTCGCGCGCGCAGCGGCTCTGGCCGATGCGCGCGAAGAAAACGAAGCGCGGCAAGGGGGCAGAGCCGCCGCGCGCGGGGCGCCCGTGGCCAATTCTGAATGAATAGCTACGTCCGCAGGGGCGCAGATTTGCCGCGCGCGCGTCGGCCCCGGCCCAATCTGCTTGAAAAGAACGCCACGCGCGCGGGCGCAAGGCCACCGCGCGCGCAGCGACCCGGGCCACCCCGGCTCAGGAGAACACAGCGCCCGAGTCAACGGGCCAGCTCTGCATGGGCACGGTCACGGGGGCGTCATGACCGAGCAGGCACGGGGGCCGCGCGCGTCGGCCCTGGCGCGCCCTGCGCGGGACAGCGCGCGCGGCGGCCCCGGCCCTCTCTGCGCGAACAAACTGGCACCGAGGGGCGGGGCCACAGCGCGCGAGGGGGCAGGGCGCGGCTCGAAGCGGGGGGGCGCCCCGCAAGTGAGCAGCGTCATGCGCGAGGGGGCAGGAACGCGGCGCGCGGCGACAGCTGCAGCATCATATCATGTTGAACACTAACAGCGCAAACGCCATGCGCGAAGCCGCGGGGCCGCCGAACGCGCGGCGCCCCCTCGGCCATCTTGAATAAGACAACTCCGCGCGCGCATGCGGCCCCTTCGACATTCTGACCGCGAAGAAAAAAAACGCGCGCGACGGCAGAAGCTACTGCGCCCGCGGCGGCCATTGCGCGAAGCGCGGGGGTCTCTGCTGCGCGCGGCGGCCCTGGTCACAAATGAACTGACGAGCGCTGCCCGGGGGGGGCAGGGCCGCTGCGCGCGCGGCGGCCTTGACCGACTCTGCAGATGCAATGCCGTGCGCAGTGGGGAGAGGCGGCGAGGGCCGCCGCGCGCGCGGCAACCTCAGCCTGGACCCGCCGGAGAGCCGCGGGGCGCGGGGCAGGGCCACCACCGCGCGCAGTGCCGCCCTGGCCCAGGCTCCGCCCGAAGAATAAATCGCGCGCGGGGACAGGGCCGCCGCTCGCGCGGCGACCTTGGCCCATTCTGCATTGAATCGCAGAGCGCGCGACGGGGGGCGGGGCGGCCTCCCCCGCGGCGGCCCCGGCGCCACTCAGCGAGGCGCGCGCGAAGGGGCACCGCCGCGCCTCGCATCGGCCCTGCCCCATGGAAGGGCGCCGCGCGCGAGGCGCAAAACCAGCGCGCGCGCGGCTGCCCAAGCTCATCCTGCGTCGGAAGACGCTGAGCGGGAGTGGCCCCATCGGGAGCTCCACCTGAGGCCTCAATGGCAACGTTCCCACGCGTCCCCGCCGCCCGTTGCGGCGCGCCCCCCGCGCGCTTTGCGGCCCCATAGGGGGCGCCACCGAAGACGATGTCCACAATTGCGGCACTCACATCTGCGAATGGCTGGGCCCTTCGCCAAGCGAATTTTCCAGCGAGCGGCAACGGCCGGACCCCACGGGCCCCCAGAAGTGCCCCCGCAGACGTCGCCGCTGATCTCCGAGGGAGCCACCGGCGCCCGCGCGCGAAGCCGCCCAGCGGCGCCCCAAAACGCCCCCCACCCACCCACCCAGGCCCTGCACGCAGCCCGTTACAGCGGTCGCCCGACGCCGCAAAGTCCGGGCCCGTGCGGCGGTCGCGCCCGGCCCGGGAGAGCTCCGCCAGGGAGGGCGCTCCACCCTGCAGGCGCCCCCCGCGGCATGCATCTCGCCGCCGAGCTCATCGCCGAAGCGGGCGCCTTGCTCTGCGCGACCCCTCCCGCGACGGGCGACCCATTCGACGCGCGAGCCCAAGGGCGCGCACCCCGTGCAGCAGAGCATCTCGAGGCAGGCGCACCACCCCGCGAAGCCCCTTCCAGACACGCCACCCACCGCGGACACCGCCTACCAGGATGGCACCCCGCACTCCAGCCCCCCCCACAGCTTGCGCGCCCAGACTGCAGTGACCCACCAGACCCAGACCTCCTGCGGTAATGAATTTTTCATGACATGGGCCCCCGCATGAAAAAAAATCATGCGGACAAAAAAAATCATTACATACCAAAAAAATCATTACATGACACATGTATATGTTACATATTTATACATAATGTGTATATATATACACATAATATATACATATATATATATATATGTGTATATATATATAGGTGGAATCAGAACGGGTTTCAGGTCGTCCTGCCCTGCATGCGCCTCCGACCTTTTCCGCCTCGCGAGCATGCAAGCGCTTGTTATTTCAGCATAAATACGCGGCACGATCATGCGCCCACGTGCTCGATCGAGGGACGGCACGTTTTCACACCGATATAGATGCCTCGATATTGTAGCCACACGCAACGCGCGGCACTGCCGTGCGCTCCTGATCAGGAGCCAGGACCTGGAATGGCAAAGAAGGAGGGGAGGAGGCGGATCGGATGGAAATAGGGGGGGGGGGGGTCGCTATTTCCTCAAATCAGCGCTGCGATGTCGATCGTATGTCTGCGCGGAGGCGCGCCACCCCATTCTCAGCCCCTAATTAGGCCTCGCGGGTACTGCAGTGGGAGGGGAGCGAGAAGAAATTCGACGGAGAGATCGAGGTAGAGATCCCGAGTGAGGAGGAGGTGGAGGGGGATGGGCCTTATTTCCAAACGCTCATGAATGGTCGCAATCGGTGGCGTCGATCTCGTGCGCATCTGCGTCATCACAGTGGCGCGCTGCATCGGGCGAGGTGGGAGGATGGAATAGGAGGGTGGATCGTCGGAGGAGGCGGTGGAGGAGGATGCAGGGAGGGTTATTTCCAAAGCGTATGGTCGCAAGCGTTGGTCTGATCTCGCACTGCGTCCCGCGGTACTTGTGGCTGCATCGGGAAAGCGATGCGGGGGGCGAGGAAGGAGGATGAAATCTCAGGAGGGTGGCTCGTTAACTTTCCTCGAAGATTGCAACGCGCATGCGCATGCGATAGCCGCGCGTCGGCGCACGTCCCCGCGCCAAGCCCTCGCTGCGGGGAGGGGGGAGGCGAGACAACTGATCGCCAGGAGCGTGGGCGGCCCTTATGGCCAGCTTCACGCGCAATTGTCCGAGAGGGGGAAGGAGAGGATAGTATATAATATAAACAATCAGGGGTGAGGCGTGGATGTGGAGATTGGCGGGGAGAAGGCGGTGAGAGAGGCGGCCTGCGGGCCTGCAGCTCGCTCGATCAGTGCCAGCCAGCAGTGCAGAATCATTATTCTGCAGCCCAGCGATCGAATTCGGAGTGGGATAAGGATCCGTGTGTGCGTGTGCGTGTGTGTGTGTGCGTGTGCGTGCGCGCGTGCGCACGTGCGCGCGCGCGTGTGTGTGTGTGTGTGTGTGTGTGTGGTGTGTGTGTGTGTGTGTTGTGTGTGTGTGTGTGTGTGTTTGTGTGTGTTGTGTGTGTGTGTGTGTGTGGTGTGTGTGTGTGTGTGTGTGTGAGTGTGTGTGTGTGTGTGTGTGTGTGTGCGTGCGATGCGTGCGTGCCGTGTGTGTGTGTGTGTGTGTGTGTGTGTGTGTGTGTGTGTGTGTGTGTGTGTGTGTGTGTGTGTGTGTGCGGGTGTGTGTGTGTGCGTGCACGCACATGTGTGTGTCTGTTCGAGGCAGGGGGGGCGATGCCAAGCGAGGGAAGCGGCGCCGCTCTCATCAGAGCGGCAGCTGGCTTCGAAAAGTATAGGGCGTAAAGGCCGAGAAGCGGCGCCGCGCTCCGATCGGGGGCGGCAGCAGGCCTCTCGCACGCCAGCGACAGAATACGGGCTGGCC
>CAUYUJ010014560.1:599145-641252 GCA_963575745.1 Prorocentrum cordatum
CCCCCTCTTCCTCGTGCTCCGTCTCCTCTTCCTCCTCATCGATCCTCATCATTCTCTTCATCCTCGATCCTCCTCCGATGCTCCGCCCATCCTTGCTCCTCGTTCGTAGTCGATCGATTTCCCAGCCCTTTTCGCCAGTGCGCCAGCGGCGCCAGCACCGCGCGGGGGGGGACGGGGCCGACACACCTCGAGGCTGGAACGGCGATCGAGCACCGACGTCGCCCTCGATTAGGGCTGGGGGATCAAGCGAGGGCCGAGGGGGAGATCTATAGGGATCGAGGCCCCGAGGAGGGAGTAGGGGCCTCCTCGATCCTCCTCCTGCTGGGGGTCGACCGAACGCAGTCCCGCCGATCCCCTTGGGAGCCGACGGTTCCGCGCGCGGCCCCCGTCGATCCCCTGGGGGCCGACGGTCCGCGCGCAGTACCCAATCGGTCTCGATGTATGGGCCGACGGCCCCGCGCGCAGCCGACCCCCTGGGGACCGACGGTCGACCCGCTGTACCCCTGGGGACCGACGGTCCGCGCGTGCGCAGGAGGAGGATCGAGTGCGAGGATCGACGGCCCTATTCGATCTCCCTTCTCTCCCGTCCGATCCGCTACTCGAGCTCGCTACCGCCTCGGGCGGGGCGTTGCACGGCTGGGGCCTCGGCCCGATCGCCAGGCGCCCGATAGGAGGACGGACGAGGAGGAGGAGGAGGAGAAGGAGGAGGAGGAGGAGGAGGAGGAGGCTCGAGGAGGAGGAGGAGGAGGAGGAGGAGGAGGAGGATCGAGGAGGAGGAGGAGGATCGGGGATCGAGGAGCCTTGAGGAGAAGGATGGCCCGAGGAGGAGGAGGAGGAGGAGGAGGAGGAGGAGATCGGACGAGGAGGAGGATGAGGAGGAGCATGAGGAGAGAACATCGCGGAGGAAGGATGATCAGAAGGAGGATGAGGAGGCGGCGAGGAGAAGGGATGATATGAGGGTTAAGAGGCTCAGCTTCTACTCGCCCTGCTGGATCCTCCTCGAGGTTCCCGCTCCTCGACGCTGATGTTGCTGCTGCTCCTCCTCGAGGAGGGCCATCGCCCCATCCCTCCTCCTATTCCTCCACCTCGAGGCCTCCTCCTCCTCCTCCTCCTCCTCCTCATCCTCATCCTCATCCTCTTCCTCATCTGATTATCCATCTCATCTACAGCCTCCCCTACGGTTGCTGACCTGCGAGCTTGCTCTCGCGCTCGAGGCCTCGGAGGGAGCGCGATCGTGTTCCTGTTGCTCTTCCCCCTCCCCCTCCTCCCCCTCCTCGCTCGTCCTAGCTCCTCCTCCTCCTCCTCGAGCCTCGAGGCTCCTCCTCGCTCTCTCCTCCTCCACCACCGCCTCTACCTCCTCATCGCCCTCCCCCTCCTCCTATCCCTCCAGCTATTCGTTGCTCGATGCGCCTCCCCGCCTTTTGGCGCATGCAGCGCGGGCGAGGGCGTCGATCTCGCGGTGGGCGCCCAGTGCTGCTCACCTACCTGGTCAGGAGGAGACTCAATATACACGAGCTGCTTGGGGGACCTGGCGTATATTGAACCCAAATCAAAATCAACAGAATCAGACGCAGCCTCGAGGCATCCAGAAGTTGTCTGTCCCCTGGAAGTTCGAAGGAGATGATAAGGCTCGAGGGGAAGGAGGAATAATACGAAGACTCGGCATTGCGCGTGGTCTCTTGTCGGGCCTGACTGGGACATCGGGCGGCGAACGGAACACCGAAACTAAACCTCTGAGCGAGCGAGCGGGCTTCAAACTGATCGGACGAGCATGAGGTGACACGGAGGAGAGGAGGACAAGAGGAGGAGGCCCCGCCTAAAGGAAGTCCTCGCCGAGCAAAGTAGGTCGGTGAATGGTCGGTTGGGTCGGGGATATGCGCGCACGCATGGCCCCCACCGCCATCGACGAAGGGCCGAAGCCACATCGGAGATATTACGATGAGGGCCATGCCGACGGGGATCAGCCCGACCTGGCCGAAGCACCACCGCGCGCTGTTGATCAGCCCGACCTGGCCGAAGCGCAGCACCGTGCGCTGTTGATCAGCCCGACCTGGCCGAAGCACCACCGCGCGCTGTTGATCAGGCCGACCTGGCCGATCAGTGCGCTGTTGATCAGCCCGACCGTGCCGAAGAGCTCAAGCTAGAACTCCTCTGGGCGGGGAGCGATCCCTCCTCCTCCTCCTCCTCCTCCTCGATCCTCCTCCCCCTCAAGGCTCCTCCTCCTCCTCCTCCTCCTCCTCCTCCTCCTCCCCCTCCTCAAGGCTCCTCCTCCTCGATCCTCCTCCTCGATCCTCCTCCTCCTCCTCCTCCTCCTGCTCATCCCTCCTCCCTCCCCCTCATTATCCTTCCTTCTCCTCCCTTCTCCTCTTCAATTTTCCATGTGGTCCTGCGGCGTGTAGCCGTCAATGATGCTGTCCCTGATGGCCTTGGCCTCCTGCTTGTCGCTCACCTTCTGCTTCTTGAGCTGGCTCCACACCTGCCTGAGGATCTCCCACGACGCATTCTTGCCAGAGTCGGCGCCGAGCATGTTCATCGTGCGCTCCGCCATGCGGTCTGTGCACATGATGAACATTTTGTAGCCCGCGCCCGTGCTGTAGTCGATTGTGCTCGTCGATTCGCTTTCCCCGCGCCTCATCCGGAGCCACACTGTCGCCCCGTCTGCCGCCTCGTACTCCGCCTCAAGATCCTCGACGTCCTTCATACTGATGGTGTCCGCCAGTTCGTCCGCGTCATCCTCGACGATGTCATCGTGCTCTTTCGGCACCTCCCCCTCTGCCTCTTCGCCGTCCTCGGCCTCCTGGATGTTGGCATCCTTCTCCTCATGGGCCTCGTCCTTCTTGGTCTCCGACGACTGTCCCTTGCCCTTGCCCTTGCCTTTGGTGGCCTCCGTCTGTCCCTTGCCTTTGCCCTTGCCCTTGCCGTTGGTGGCCTCCGTCTTTCCCTTGCCTTTGCCCTTGCCCTTGCCGTTGCCGTTGCTGCCTTCCGCGTCCGTGCTCGTCTTGGCAGCCTTCTTGCCCTTGCCCTTGGCCGCGCCTTTGCCTCCAGTCGTCATCGATGAAGAGCTTGGTGCCGTCTTGCTGCCCTTGCCCGCTCCTGTGGCCTTGACCTTGCCTTTTGCTTCGCCCTTCCTGCCGGGTCCTGCTGTTCCCTTGCCTTCGCCCTTGCCTTTGCTCGTGCTCGCTGGCGACTGCTTGCCCTTACCTTTTTTGATGGGCTTCTTCGGCTTATTCGGCGTTGCATCGGGCCACGAAGGCAGCGCCGCCGAACTGCTCGCAGCCCCCGTCGACGTCGACATCTTGGCCTTCTTGGAAGCCGCTGCACTGCGATCCCCCGATGTCGTACGTTTTTTTTTTGCCGTTCTTCAGCTCGCTCTTGCTCGGCTTCAGCCCGCGCAAGCTTCTGTAGAAGGGGATGCTGTGCCGATTCTGCTCCTGCCGATTCTGCTCCTGCTTGACCTCGACCTTGTCATCGAGCGCCGCTGGCGCCTGGCTGTCGTCGAGCGCCGCTGGCGCCTGGCTGTCCTCGAGCGCCGCTGGCGCCTGGCTGTCGTCGAGCTCCGCTCGCGCCTGGCTGTCCTCGAGCGCCGCGGGCGCCTGGCTGTCCTCGAGCGCCGCTGGCGCCTGACTGGCGCCGTCGAGCGCCGCTGGCGCCTCGGCTGCAGCGATCTGGCCGCCGATCTCCTCGCCATCTCCAGCCCCGAGGTCCTCATCAGCCAGACCTTGACTATCAACCTCATGAAGTGCAACTGCCTTCAGGCGAGAAGCGGGAGCAGGAAGATCAGAAGGAGGAGCAGGAGGAGAGGGAGGAGGAGGAGGAAAAGAGGAGATGCGAATATTGATGAAGAGGAGGAGGAGCAGGAGAAGTTGGAGGGGGGGGGATGGTGTGGAGGAGAAGGACGATGATGATGATGATGAGGAGGATGAGGAAAAAGAGGAGGGGGAGGATCTCGAGGAGGAGAGGGAGAGGAGCAGGAGGAGAGGGGAGGATACAGAACAAGAGAAGTAATAGTTCGTCCTCTCCACCCCCCCCCTCCTCCCCAGCCTCCTCAAGGAGGCTGGGGAGGAGTGACATCAGTTGCAAGCGGAGAACTCGATGAGACGAGGACGAGTAGGATCATGCCTGGGAGAGCTTCATCTGGAGCTCCTCGTCCTCGACGTCGGAGTCGTCCGAAACCACAACCTCGATCTCGTCGTCGCCCTGCGGCTAGCGCAGTGGAGGCTGAGAAGAAGGACGAGGACCCAGTGCGGGTACCCCTCCTTCCCTATTCCTCTGACGCCGCCTCCCTCTCCGCTCTCCCCTCTTCTTCCTCTTCCCCCGATCTCTCCTCCCTCCCTCCCTTCTTGCCGTATTCCTTGTCCGCCTCATCCCTCTCCTCATGCTTCCCTCTGTTCGTGCCTCCTCATGCGATCAGCCCTCATCCTCGGCCGATCTCCTCGACAAGGTCGAGGATGAGAGGTCGAAAGGTTGGAGTCGAGATCGAGATCAACATCGAAGCAGCGAGGACGAGAGACTGCGGAACTTCGAAGATCCCGCGCCTCTCATCCCCCCGACGAAGTGCGCGCCTCGGTGGGTGCCAGTGCCAGCGTGGCGTCGCCAAGGCTGTAGCGCAGGAAGTGGCTGAACATCATGCGAATGGACCTCGGCTGGACGAACCTTGGCGCAAGGAGGGGAGCATGATGAATAAGGGTGAGGATCCGACGGACGACGAACGAGGATGAATTCTTAGGAAGGTGAGTGAAATAACGAGGACGAGTTGGGGGAGAGGAGGGATCGGAAGAGAAGGAACATGATCGGGAGGAGGAGACGCGAGGAGGATGTGGAGGATCGGGGAGCTTCATCGTTCTCCTCGTGTTCCTGCTCCTGCTGTTGTTCCTCGATCCTCCTCCTCGAGCTCCTGGTCCAGCTCCTGTTCCTGCCCCTGCTTCTCCTCCTCCGCATCCCCCCCCCTCATACTCCCCACTCCCTCCTCGAGATCCCTCCTCTCTTCGAGTGGAACCTCGCGGCCTCGATCTTCGCGATCGACGCCTTGCGGCCCGTGCACATGCGGATGCTCTCCGCCAGGCGATTCTGGCAGGTGATCTGCCATGCAGCCTTGACGGATGGGGGCGTGGAGGGTGTTGTTGGTGTTGATCGTCTTTCCTCTATCTTTTGCGTCGACCCTCCTCCTCCGCTTACGGCTCCTTCCCCTCGAGCTCCTCCTCCGAGATCTTCCTCAATCATCTCGTTGCGTCGATCTTGCTCCTCTTCTGGTTCTGGACTCGTCCCCCTGATTATCATCTGCCCCGCTTGCCCTCAGGTCCTCCCGAAGCAGCCTCCATCAGCGATTGCTTGAACCGCAGCCCTCCTCCGATGGCGTTGAGGCCTTGCATCAGCCCCATGAAGATCTGTCGGGGGGGGGGGGGGCACGCGCAGCTGCTCGGGCCGCTCCTCCCCTCCTCCTCGAGCATCATGTCCCTCATCCTCCTCATCCTGTTCCTCCTCGTAGTTTTCCTCCTCATCCTCTTCCTCCTCCTGCCTCATAAGGAGCAGGGCGGCCCGCGAGCCAGCAAGTGCGGGGCATATGCCAGCGCCAGGGTCTCCGAGCGTGGCCCAAGCAGCCCACCCAGGGCCTGGGGCATCCTGGTGAAACCTCACTCGTGGAATATAGTGGGTGACATTATTATGGAGAAACCTCACTCGGAATTC
This sequence comes from Prorocentrum cordatum, assembly GCA_963575745.1. Taxonomy (NCBI): domain Eukaryota; class Dinophyceae; order Prorocentrales; family Prorocentraceae; genus Prorocentrum; species Prorocentrum cordatum. Next base: position 604,831 of record CAUYUJ010014560.1, read on the forward strand.
ATGGGGAACCTTCCATCCTCTACTTCAGTAGACATGTTGATTTTATGTATAGCTGTTAGATATGTGTATATTATACACACATATATATAAGCATGTATGTATGTGTACATGTATATAGATATATGTGCATATGAAGTGTGTTCGCGCCCTTGGCCTTTTGATGGGCCGTGTGCATGGGACCTGGGTGCTCGCTGTGCTCGGGCCGCTGGGGCCGCTCAGACTCGATCTGGCGCTGGCGCCCGCGAACTCTCGATGCTCGGCCCGAACTCTTGCGTGTGTGCGCGTGCGTGTGTGGTGTTCTCGGGCCGCCGAGTCGAGATTTATAATTATTGGTGCCAATGCTCAGACCTTGTCCCTACAGGAGGGCAGCAGGCTTGGATTGCTGAAGCGTGATGTGCTAACGCCATCGCTCAGGAATCCAGGTCTCCCGCGATCAGGGGCAAGACCTGGGAATTGGGTAGCGTTGAGTTCGGCCTGCGTCGAGGGGCGCTAAGGCTAGCTTGCATGCTCATTGCTCTCGGTCCTCATCCTCTTACTCCTTCCCGTGCTCCTCCTCCTCGATCCTCCTCCTCTTTCTACCCCCCTCTACGATTCCCCTCAATCGTTCCACTTGGTTGTCCAAGAGCCCAGGCGACGACATTATTTGCGAGTACTCGTGGGCTCGGTTGTTGTTTGTTGGAGTGGTGGGTGACGAAGAGAGGATCGAGGGGTTGGGGCGCGCGACTTCGAGAAGAAGTTGGTCACGCGCGCGTGAACGACGCACTGGCGCGTCGACGCCCCTGCACAATAACGAACGAAACATTGAACGGAAGAGGAGACAACTAACGATGGAGAGGGAATATAAGCAGGGGCACGGATGAGCGGGCGTTGCGAGGGAGGGAGAGGGATGGGGAGCGGGGATGGGGGGGGAGTGGGTGGTGACCTCCTCCCACTCCCGTTGATTCAAGAGCTCTCGATGTTGGCCCCGCACTTGCTGGTTTCGAGCTCCCAGGGGAACCACTCGGATCCGAGTGGTTCCCCTAGGAGCTCGAAACCAGCGATCCTCGATCATCAGATCTCCACCCAGAGCGCGGGCCTCGATCTGTTCCACCTTCGGGCGGTCCGCGAACTTGGGGACGTCATACGTGAAGTCGGGGAGCTCGAAGCCTCCGATCTCGTCCCTCGATCGTGCTTCCCGATCCCCCCTCATCCCTCCTCCTCCTCCTCCTCCTCCTCCTCGTCCTCCTCGGTCCTCGACCTAGGATCCCTCCTCCTCCTCTTTCTCCTCCTCAGCATTCCTCATTAACTTCTTGTAGACTCCTCCTCGAGGATCCTCCTCGAGCCTCCTCCTCCCCCTCTTCCTCCCTCCTCCTCCTCGTCCCTCCTCCTCCTCTCTTTCCTCCTCGGGCCTCCTCCTCCTTCTCCTCCTGGATCGTGCGGCCTCCTCATCTCTCGTCTCTTTTCCTCATCGGGGGCGCCTTCGACTCTCTCCAGCAGGGGCCAGTCGTCGGCCCACGCGTTCCACAGGACCTGCAGGAGCACATGCCGATGGCCTCGAATTCGGGAGTTTGAGACGTCAAACTCCCGAACTCGGACCACCCACCATCCGAATTCAAACCATCCCGAACCCGAAACATCCGAACCTCGCTCGGAACCCCCGAACTCGAAACATGCGACCCTCGAAACATATGAATCATCGAAATTCGATCTAAACCTACAAATTAAAAACGTCAGACGCACACTCCACATTCGAAGCTCCTTCTTCCGTATAGGAAGAAAGAGAATCGAAGAGGGAGGCGGATGGGGGGATCTAGGAAGCAGCCGAAGGAGAAGTCGGAGGATGAGGAGGAGTCTCGAGGATGAGGCAGGATCGAGGGCAAGCGGGGGGATCGACGATGACGGGAGACGTGATCGTGTTAGTCGATCCGTCGCCGCCTCGCCTCGTATCCTCCTCCTGGATCCCTCCCTCCTCCTCCTCCTCCTCCTCCTACTCCCTCCTCCTCATCCTCATCCTCATCCTGGATCCCTCCTCCTCCTCCTCCTCCTCCTCCTCCTCCTCCTCCTCCTCCTCCTCCTCCTCGATCCTCCTCCTCCCCCTCCGCCTCCACCCATCCTCCTCAATTTGGCTCGCCCTGCAACGTCGGCGACAGCGTCGGCGTCCACGTTGGCTGTGGCGACGTGGACGCACCCCTCGGGTTTGGACTTGCACGGCATCGGGCCTGCAGCCGTTCCTGCTCCTCCTCCTCCTTCTCCTCCTCCCTCGATCCTCCTCCTTCTCCTCATCCTCCTCCTCCTTCTCCTCGATCTTCCTCCTCCTCCTCTTCTCGTCCCTTCTGCCCCTCCTCGCCGCCTCCTCATCATCATCACTCCTCCTCCTCCTCCTCCTCCTCCTCCTCCTCCTCCTCCTCCTCCTCCTCCTCCTCGTCTCCCCTCTTCCTCCTAGGGGTCCCTAGGGGCCTCGTCCCCTTGAGTTCCTCCTCTCCTCCTCCTTCTCCTCCTCCTCCTCCTCCTCCTCCTCCTCCTACTCCTCCTCATTCTGCTGCGCGCCTGCTGGCGCGAGTGGGGCGGCAGGCGCGCGCGGCTGGCGCGGCTCAGCGGGGGGCCCAGAAGGGGGGGAATCGAGGCACACACACACACACGTGCACACACGCACACACCATACTAGCTCCGCGAGGTACTGGGACCCAAGGCCCCATCGAAACCACATTTAACAATGAGGGCCTCGGTGGAGGGGGCGCAGGTGTAACCGAGGATCCCATGGGCGGAGCGGGGCTAGTTTGGCGCACGCGTGCGCGCATGCACACCCACATGCAAACTTAAAGTCGGCGGCGCCTCAGGCGCGATCGCTTGAAGCGAACGCCCCACACACATGACACGTGCACACACATGCACACACACACACACACACACACACACACACACGCGCGGAGGAGGAGAGAAGACAGGGGGGAAGAAACATTGTAAGTGGGCGAGTGACAACAAGTAACGAAAAAGAGGCAAGGAGAAGTCGAGGAGAAGCGAGATTCCAGGCCCCCAGCTGGGCCGGCCAGACCGCTCGAGCGCGAAGGCTCTTGAGCCAGGCGCGCGGCGCGGTCCGTAGGCCCGATCCTCGATCTTCTCTCCTCTTCCTTCCTTCTCCTCCTCCTCCAGGATCCTGGATCCTTCACCCCCTTCTCGCTTTCCGCCTGCTACTCGATCCCCTCCTCCATCCTCCTCCTCCTCCTGATCGAGCTCACCTCGGCTCGACTACTCCTCCTTTCTTCCTCGATCCTCCTCCTCCTTGATCGTCCTCGTTCTCGCTCAAGCTCGAGATCGATCCTCCAGGAGGATCCTTACCAGGCCGTGTTATATATATATATATATATATATACATATATATACACATATATATATATGTATACATGTATATATATATATATATAACGGTGATCGGCATTAAGCACAAAATCATTACAAAAAACATGAAACAGAAAAATCATTACAAAGCGAAAAAATCATTACAAACCATCCGCATGAAAAAATCATTACCGCAGGAGGTCTGGGGAGGTAGCCACCCAATGTGCAGCCCTCCACCCACTGTGGGCACCCCATTGTGCTATGACCCATGGCACCTCGGGTATCGTCCCTGCTCGGATGGACCTGGGGCAATGCGCGGTCTGCCGCCCCCCCCCCCCGCGCCTCGGCCACCCTCCCGGCCGACGATTCAGAGAGCGTTGCGAGCGAGTGGCCTGGGGCAATGCGCGGTCTGGCCCCCCCCCCCCGCGCCTCGGGCATCCTCCCGGCTCGGATGGACCCGGGGTAATGCGTGGTCTGCCGCCCCCCCCCCCGCGTCTCGGGCCCCCCCCCGGCTCGGATGGGCCTGGGGCAATGCGCGGTCTGCTGGCGCCCCCGCCCCCGCACCTCGGCCACCCCCCCGGATCAGACCTGGGGCATTGCGCGGTCTGCCGCCCCCCCCCACCACCCCCGCACCTCGACCACCCCCCTGGCTCGGACAGAGCTCGGGCAGCGCGCGGTCTGCCAAGCACCCCGGAACCTCAGCCATTCTGCCATCTCGGACAATGGGAGAAGCGCCATTTGCGCCCCCCGCCCCCCCACCCCCAGCCCCAATGCATTGCCCGCCGCGGCCGCGGCGAATGCGGGCCCGAGTCGGAAAGCAACGTGGCGCGCGCTGACGAACCCAAGAGTGGCCAGCGCAAGATCGCGCCTTCTCGATCACGGAGAAACAAGGCTAGACTGATCGCGGCACGCGCGCGCCGCCGGCCCCGCCGAACGCGGCTTCGCACGGCTGAGAGCGCGCGCGCCCAATAGCTCCCTGCGCGAAAGCGCGCCTGCGAGCTGCAATCCGTAGACGTGGCTCGGCCGACGCCGAGACGCGGGCCCCCGCCGACTGCTGGCCCAAAAAACTCGCTCGCGCCCCGCGCGAGACAGGTGCGCGGCGCACCGCGCAGTTCCCTCGCGCGAGCGCGACGCAGAACTAACTGCCGAATGGCAATGTTACTTTCCAAACCCAACGGCCGACAACCTAGTGATGACTTCATTCTGATGGCATGAACGTGGAATGCGACATTGGGACGCAAATGAGACTTCCCCATTCCCCGTCTGCCCGCGCCGCGCAAGAGCGGACGGCGCTGAGTGGCCATGCTGGATGCGAGAATTGAACCGTGAAAACCAAACGCTTCATCCGTATTCGCATGGTCCCACCGTAGCAGGACGCAGCGCGATGCGACGCGCTGCTCATTGCATGCGCACGCTTGCGCGCGCACAGCGGAAGAAACGATGCAGCATGGCCACCCTAGCTCGATGACTAAATGAGGTTCACATAGCGCCTGACTCGCATTCCGAAGAGGCCCCAACGTGGAATGATGCATTGCGATACACTACGCGCCCCTCAGTGCTCGCGCGCGCTCATGCGCGCGCGCTCTTGCGCGTGTAACGCAACAGTTGATGCCGAATAGCCATCCTAACCTCGAGAACCCAACGGCCAAAAAAAAAACCCAACGTTTCATTCATATTCTCGGGGGCTCAACGTGGAATAATGTAAAGTGGCGCAATGCGCCCCCCCTCCTTGCTCGCGCGCGCGCGGGCGCGCTGGCGCCCGCGCGAGCGCGACGCAAAACCGAAGGCACATCGCCATCGTAAGTTCGAATACGGAATAGTGCTAACAAGCTGTTCCACATGTATGCTGCAGGCCCAAGCGCGCAATCGCGCATTGCGGCGCAATGCGCGCCCCTCGTTGCACGCGCGCAACGCGTCAACCTGCGCCGAATAGCCATCTTAATTCAGGAAGCCTGAATTGCGAAAACCAAGAGTTTCACTCGCACCCTGGGGCCCCAACGTGAAAAAAGGAAATTGTGGCGCAATGACCTGACCACGTTGCTCGCGCGCGCAATGCAACAACCTATCGGGGCAACCGGCGCAGAATAATCATCTGACTTTTGAGAACTGCGCGATGGAAAACGAATCGTTTCACCCGCATTCTGGAGGCCGAAAGCGTGGAATCATGCATTGTGGCCCACTCTGCGTTCCTCGCTACGCGCGCGTGCGCAATGCAAATGTCTAGTGCGTCATAACATTCTAAATTGAAAAAAAAATAGGCTGGGGGGCTCAACGTGATGTGATGTCTTGCGTCGCGATGCACTTTCCCGGTTGATCGCGCGCGCAAGCGCGCGCGCGTGAACGAGGCAAAGGCTCGCGCCGAATAGCAACCTGTATTTCGACAACTGAACTGTGGAAACCAATCGTTTCACTCGTATTCTGGAAGCCTCAACGTGGACTGGTGCATCGCGGCACAATTCGTTTCCCTCGTTGCCCGCGCGCGCGTGCGTGCGCGCAGTGCAAGCGCGCTTGCAGGATGGCCATTTTCATATCGAAAACTCAATTCTGCGAATGACACGTTTCGTTCGTATTCTGGAGGCCTCAACGTCGAATAATGCAGCGCGGCGCAACGCATTCTCCTCGCTGCTCTTACGCGCGCGCACGGGCGCGCGCAATGCGAAAACCAGTCCGGCGACTGATGCAGAATTGCCATTTTAATTTCAAAAACTGAATGGTGAAAACCAATTTTTTCACCCGTATTCTGGGGGCCTCAGCGTGGATTAATGCATTGCGGCGCGCCGCGCTTGCCTCGTCACTCGCGCGCGCGCGCGCCCGCGCGTGCGTCGTGCAAGCGCTTCTACAAAATGGCCATCTCAATCTCGAAAACTCAATGGCGAAAGCCAAATTTTTCACCAGTACTCTGGAGGACTCAAATTGAAATGGTGCATTGTGGCACATTGTATGTCCCTCTTTGCTCGCGCGCGCGCGCCCGCGCGTCCGCAATGCAGAAATGCATGCGCAATGGCCATCTTAATCTCGAAAATTCAATGGTGTAAACAAGTTGTTTCACGTGTATTCTGGGGGCCCCGACGTGGATGTATGCATTGTGGAACAATGGACTTGCCGGCGCCACAGCATGGGCCGCGCGTTGGCGACCGCTTCCAGGGGGCCACGCCCCGCGGCCGCAAAAGACTTGGCCGCGGCAGCCCAAGGGTCGGGCCCCTCCTTGGCCATGCTTGGGCCTATCGCAGCGGGCGTGACATCGCGCGCGAGCGCGTTCGAGAGATTCCACGGGGCCCGCGGACGCAACGAGAAGAACCTCCGCTCCAATGAGAGCTCGGGAGAGGCAAACATCATTCATATTAGCCCTTAAGAAATGAGACACTGCGAGCTGACATGAATCCCTAGGCTTCGCGTGGAATCGGCGACGGGCCAGCGAAACGACTGGGCGGAAATGCCGAGTGAAGGTGGGACCCACAGGAAGCATTTGTAAACGCGATGAACCATCCGATGTCCTATAGGCACCAAAACGGGTCTAAAGGCAGGTGAGGGATTCAATGAGAAGCCCGAGGGCACCATCAGGCACCGATTGTATACCACTGGGGCTTACTGCGTCACACTGACAAGGGGCTCAATGTTGAAACTGCACATGCGGCGCATTAACAGTTCAACGCTTTCGAACATGATGATCCTGGACGCACAGGGCCCGCTGAGACTACTGAAGCCGCTCCCCCGCAGCCCCAAGATGTGATGCACTGCGCGCCTGCCAGGGGCGCTGGGGCAATGCTCTGTATGAGCGTTTTGCATTTTCGGTCGCCCGTCGAGCCCGCGCAACCGAATCCAGATGCGATCGACGATTGGCTACTTTTTGATTGCATCGAAAACGCTTCAAACAAACGCTGTAACAACCAGACTCCTAATGTGCTGTATTTTTCCGTTTGGAAAACAGGCTACAAACAAAACGCGGCAACTGTCAGATTATGCGCGCGCTGTTCCGGCGAGACTCCAGGATGACACCCCGCCGCAAGATCCGCGACCGCCTCAAGCCCCCAGGTGCTCACAACTCGCGTTGGCGCCGCGCGCATCGGATTTAAACAGTGGCAATAACTTCACGGATTGAGGGCGGGTGGTTTTCAAAATGTGGCTCTCGCCTTGGCGCCACGATCACTCGTTGTAAAAATAACAACAACTCACGGATTGAAGGCGGGTCGTTTTCAATATGTGGCTATCGCCTTGGCGCCGCGCGCATTCGTTTGAACCATTTGCAAGAATTTCACACGGCCCCCAACGCGCCGGCCGCCGACGGCGACGGCGGGCGCGGAGCCGGCACCTGCGCCCAATAAAACACTTGGTGATGAGATGCATCAGGCGACCCCTTGCGGCGGGAGTGGCCCGCCTCAGGCGCGGTCCTTTCCGCCATGCCCCCGCGCGGTGACGCCCTTGCCCGGCGCCCTGCAGACGACGAAGCCCCGACTGCCGTCGCCACCGACCTGGCGCCGCTGGCCCCGGACCGCGCCACCCGCGCCGCTGGGGCCCCAGCCCCCCCCGCCCACGCGAGTGGTGAAGGGGCGCCCTCTCTGCCGCAGAGGCCCGACGACCGTCGGCGCCAGCCGCGCCCGCTGCGAGCTCCGAGGCTCCGCGCCTGCGAGCGCCGCGGACCAGCCCTCGGCATTAGCTTCCCGCCGCCACGGAGGCCTGCCGCATCGCCCCCGAGGACAATGCTCCTGCTCCCGCGGCCGCTGGCCCTCTACGCCGCGCAGCCCAGGCGACGGAGCGACCGCGGGGCCCGGGACCTCAGCCCCGCCGCGCCGGCCGCGACCTGCCATGAAGGGGCCGCGCTCGACGCGCCAGGCAGCGCCTGCGGAGGCCCCGCCTGCGCCCGCGGTCGGAGGTTCTCGAAGCATCGGCGCGGCATCGACGATGCGTCGGTGATGCTTCGACGAAGTATCGGCGACATCAGCGATGCATCGGCGGCGCCCCCCTCGCGCCGCATCGCGATGCAAACGAGTTCCACATCGAGTCGCGTCGCGGACGCATCGTCGATGCAGCGCTCCACCCGCGACGCGTCGGCGACGGCTCAGCCGTCTCCTGGCCGCAGTGCCCTGCCGACGACGCCCGGTCTCGCGACAGGCAGCGCCAGCAGCGCAGGGGCGAGCAAAACGATTCTGAGCAACCGCTCTGAGCACGGAACCATGTGCCAACAACCAGCAACAGCTGGACGGCGGCTACCTCGGTGCCAGCGCGAGCCCTGCTAACACTGGCTCACAGGCCACCCCCTTGCGCACCGCCGACCAGACAGGAGCGGCCACTCGAGCGCTTGCGCATGTCAGCGCCACGGCTGCCGACCTACAGCCCCGACCACACCGCTCCGCGCTCCCCTCGCGCCAGCTCGGACGTGCGCGCGGCGCTGCCCGCGGCCGACGTCGCCTCCCACCGCGGGCGGCCCCGGCCCACGGGCCCGAGGGAGACCGCGACCCCGTCAGCCTCGGTGGGCCTTCGGATCCCCACTCTCATCACCTTTAAAACTCGAATTTTCAGTTGCCCGAGCGGCGAGAGACCGCGCAGGGCGACCCCTCGCGGCGGGAACGACCTGCCTCTGGCACGGTCCTTTTCCGCCAAGCCCCGGGACCCCTGCCCCGCCGTGCCAGCCGCAAGCGGCCGTGAACAGACCGCGCCCGACGTGCCCGGCAGGACCTGCGGCGGCCCCACCAGCGCCCGCGGACTGAGGCTCGCGACGCATTGGCGATGCCTCGACGACCCGTCGGCGATGCATCGACGTTGCATCGGCGACATCAGAGATGCTTCGGCGACGCCAACGCGGATGAAAACAGGCTCCACCTCGAGCCGCAGCGCTGGCCTATCGGCGACGCCGCGCTCCGCCCGCAGCGCGTCGGAGACGGCTCAGCCTTCTTCTGACCGCAGCGCCTTGCTGACGATCCCCGGCCTCGCGACAGGCAGCAGCCGCTCGAAACATGGCACCGCGTGCCCCATGCGCCAATTCGACGAGGGCCACCGCGGCGCCAGCGAGAGCCCCGCTAACGCTGGCACGCGGACCACCACCCCGCGCACCGCCGACCAGGTAGCGGCGGCCATCCGAGCACTCCGACAGGTCAGCGCCACGGCTGCCGAGGCGCAGCCCCAGCCGCGCCGCCCCGAGCTGCTCCCTCGACAGCTCGGACGGCCGACGCGGCCTCCCTCCGCAGGCGGCCTCGGCCCAGGGGCCCGAGGGCGACCGCGGCCCGGCCCGCCCTCGCGGGGCCGCCGACCCCCGCTCGGATCACCATCGCCCCGCGCCCAGTGGCCCAGGCATTGCGGGGCCGCGCTGCGCGCCCCCTCGCGGCCGGAGCGGGCCGCCTCAAACGCGGCCCTCTTCCGTCGGGCCCCCTTCCCGCGGAGAGGCCCGGACGCGGCCCCCTTGCGAGCGCACGGGAGCGCGCCGCGCTCGACGAGCCAGGCGGCGCCCTTGGAGGCCCCGCCTGCGCCCGCAAGGGGGGGCCCCGCTCAGCGCCCCACCCACGGCGCGTCGGCGACGGCTCGGCCTTCTCCTGGCGCAGCGCCCCGCCGATGAGCCCCGGCCCCACGACAGTCAACATCGGCAGCGCAAAGCCGCTTCAGGCCGCCCCTCCCTGGGGGGAAGGCCTGCCTCAAGCAGCGCCCTTCCTCCGCGGCGCTCAGCCTGTCGACGCCGTCGAAGTCGCGCAACTCGCGCGACCACTCGAGCGCGCCCAGTCCGCCTCGGACCACCTGCCCCTCGCCAAGGGCGCCCTCTGCTAAGCTTATGATCGAGGCCCGTGCGCCGCCTGGCAAGCGCCCACGGCCCGCTGCCACTGAGGGTCCTGAAGGGGTGCTGGATGGACGCCGCCACTTCCAGCGGGGTATCGCCACGCCAAAGACGTGTGCAATCCTCGCTTCACCAGACCTGGTGGGCCCGTACGTACTACTGCGATGCAAGGTCACAGCTCCACCCTATGCTCGATTGTGGAGGGCCCCTCTCGGCCCCCTCTCTCGTTTTCCACTGGCCGCCCTCCCATGGCGGGTGCGAAGGGCCTCCTTTTGCCGACAGCACCGGCCAAAATGCTTCGGGCGAGGCGCGCTCGCCCGCCGGCCCGAGAACTCCGCCTATATTGTCCGATCTCTCCCCTTCTCTCTCTCTCTCTCGGTTTGCGTTATCTATGTCTCTCTTTGTTGTATAGTTGTTTTTTTGTTCTCTCTCTCTCTCTCTCTCTCTTTCTCAATAACCCTCTCTCTCTCGCTCTCTCTCTCTCTCGCCCCCTCTCTCCCAAACACAAACAGAATCCCTGTTGAATGGCAGGGCCTTCGGTATCATAGGTACGGACATGCTGTGTTTTCATGTAATGTTTGGGATTTCGGAGATGAGAAATGAGTAAACCATTTGTTTCATTGTTTGATGTTTGGGGAATTCCCCCCGCACAAAATCCCGCCCAGGAGCCGCGCTACGGTTCAGAGCCTCAGAAATCCGAGGATCCGCAAACATCAAAATGAAAACACATGGTTTTCTCACCTCCCATCCCAGAAATCCACACAACAACAGCATCACAACTCAGGGTTCCCGCACCCATGACATCGGACACATGGTATTTTCATATATGTTTGCTGATTCCGGGGGTCGGTCATCCTGGGAGGGCTCCTGGGGTGAATTTTAGTCGGAGGGAAGATCCACCAAATCCCAAACATCCAAATGACAACACAAGGTTCCCATATTCCTCATCTCATAAATCCCACAACTCAAAATGATAGCATAATGTCTGATGAGCCGACATGTTTGTGGGTAGGTCCGTTCGAGCCGAGGTCTTCCTTTGTGGAGGATGGCGTCCTTTCGCAATCAACAAGGCGTTCTGGCAGATCGCGCGCCACACCACCCTCGGAGTTGAGAAACAGAGCTGGCGCTTTGGGGAGCCGACAAGCGAGAGGGGGGAAAGAGAGAGAGAGAGAGAGGGCGAAGGAGAGAGAAAAAGAGAGCGAGAGAGAGAGAGAGAGATAAGGCGAGAGAACGAGAAAGGGAGAGAGAGAGAGAGAGTGTGAGAAAACGACGAGGAGGAGCAACAACCGAATGCTGGTAATAATGGGAGCTTTGTGGAGGGGGGCTGTCCACATGTGTATATATATATATATATAAAACTAGATCTATTCACAGACACTAGACACGCACTATTCACCGTGCCGTAAGCACTGAGTGCGCGTGTCCACAGGTCACTTCGAACCTCCTGTGCCGAGTATTGTGCTTTCCTTTCCTCATCGCAAACACACGAGGCAAGCCTGATGCCCCTGGGGTCGCCTCTCGTCGACACGCGCAGCCAAGGCAGCGTGCGAAAGGAAGGCTAACTACCGGGTCCTGAGATCCGACGTCGCGAAACAACATGCACAACTGGACAAAAACCATAAACTACATATTGCTGCAATACTCCGTACCCATCGAGCTGGTTCGATCCGTGAAGGTCCCCAGTCAAAGAACGAGGGGAAACGCACAAGGGTACAAGGGTGAACAAACGTGCGAAGCAAGGGTCTCACGGGATGCCTCGATCTAAGCTATTTGATCACACTTGAGATTCGTATCGTTGCCATGGCATGCAGCACATGTTTGCGGATGTGTGGTCACATAACCTGCTGTAGACAGATGTGCATGCATGTCTGCATATGTTGCCCGGTTCGTAGCAACCGAGGCTCGAATCTAGAAGCCTCTCGACACGTCCTGTAGCCAAGTCGGATAAAATGATGCGCAGTCACAACTCGAGAATTATCTTGCCCTCATCGTGCCACCCTCGTTTGCTTTCTCAACGACATGCGAATGACACATGGATTACATATTCGTGGATCTTTCACGTGGGCGCGGGGGGAAAATAATCTCCCCGAAACCATAAAGCCAGTGCTGCCTGAGTTGTCGACGGTGTGGGTACGTCGATAATACACGCGCCCTGATCCATGTCTGCGTTTCCTCGATCTCCGAGCCGCAGGCGGGGCGGTGGGTGGGGGGGGGTCGGCGACCGCTCAGCGCCAGCGCGCTGCCGTCGAGAAGGTTGTAGAACGCCAGCGACCGGTCGTCTCGCAGGAAGCCCTTGCAGGCCTCCGCGCGCCGCCCGCAAGCAAAGTGGGCCGCCCGCGGCTCCAGCTGCGAAGCCACGACGACCTCGACCTTCCCATCGGCCGATCGGTCGGAACACAACGGCATTGCGGGCCGCTGCATGACGGCATGACGGCATGATCGGTCGGAACTGCTGTACGACAACATGAACCTGGCACAAGAACCGGCACAGCATGGCGAGCCAGCGGCGGCATGGTGTCATGAATCTGGCACAGGAAGCGAAAAGGCGAGAGGACGGGGGAGGAAGAAGAGCTGCAGCAGTCCAAGGGGAGCAAAGGTCAGTACGGCGCTCGTCCTCGGTGGCCTCCTGACTGACAGGAGGATCGACGTAAGGGCCCTCGACAGCCCCAGAGCCCCACTCTCCGTCATATTTTTCTTTCGCCGGGCCTAGACCAAGTCACTGATAGCCGGTTGCTTATCCCATAGACGAGTTCGTTGGCAGCCCGCGCCGCCTCTAGGGCAAGCGCCTCCGATTCGAGAGAAACTGGATCGGTGATAGAAGTCCCCCGCTCCCCATTACTTTCCTCCCCATTATTTTCCTCCTCTGGCTCCATCTCCTTCCCACCCTTCCCCGGCGCTTTTCCAGCTCCTTCTTCTCTTCTTCCCCTTCTTCTCAGAGGAGGCTGAGAGGAGGAAGACGAGGATGGTCGCATTGTGGTTGCACTGTTGCCAGATGTCTTGACTGCACATGCAGTAGCATCCATTAGCTTCGGTGAGCGTCTCCTAGCTTGCGCGACAGGAAGACGAGGAGGAGGAGGGGGAGGAGGAGAAGGAGGATGAGGAGAAGGGGGTTGGCGGAGGAGGAGGAGGACGGTTCCATAACCTCCCGGCGCCGTCCTGGCAGACCGAGGGCGCTACTCTCCTCCCGAGCGGCGACCTCATCTTCGTCCTCCTCGGATCTTGCCAACGGCTGACACGCCCGAAATGGAAATGAAACAAACGTGAACGATACCAAACAGCAACCGTTTTTCAGAACTGACGGCGGCCGCTGTCGGGCAGGCGACTTTCGCCCCGAATTGACAACGTCCGCGGCGCTGCCGCCTGCGAGTCCTGCTCTCAAAATGGGCAAGATGTGCTGATGGTGTCCATCTCCATTCTTCCGCCCCCAGCTCGATCGTGCTGAAAATGCGTCCCTGGCTCAAGGTATCCTTAGGATTTTCCAGGAGCCCCAGATGACCTCCAGAGCACCCCTCACAGGGGCTCCAACATGGCGCGAGAAGCAAGGGATACTCTGGTCGAAGAGCATCTTTATCAACCCCATTCATGTAAGAACACATGAGCGACGACAGGAGCCTTACGCATGATGCCATAGCGGCCTTGCACGATGGCTCACGCGGCCGCCCACGCGGCACGCCGCGTGAAAAGAAAGAACGCTTACGCGCGGCCGTACGCGGGCAACTTACGTGCGACTGTCGGCTTAGTCGACCCCGTTTTGCTTCGTCGCCCACGCGAACCTTACACCTGCTGGTCTTCCTGACACACACACACACACGGGCAAGGGTGCAGAAATTGAAGGGCGTTTGTAACCGAATGAAAACCTGCTGGGACGTCCCATACGCCAACATTGATTGGACCAGCATGGCGGTGTTCGCACGTGGTCGCAGACCTCTGCCTCCCCATCTCCTCCCTGCTTTCCTTCGCTACCCCGCCCCATCTATCCTCCACTGCTCTCCCTCATCCTCCGCACCACCACAACCATCAGAAGCCAGACCTTCCTCGAAGGCACTTATTCCGATTCGGGCAGTGGCAGCCTCCTTCAGCTTCATCTTGTTCATTGGAATCGTCACGCCAATGGCCGCCAACATCTCCTCTATCGCTGACCGTGCATGACTGCCCCAACCACGAGAATGCACGCACGGTGGTCGCAAGAGCGCCGTCTGATGGGCGCCTGGAGAGCGAGCATGTAACGGCACTGGCCCCTTCTCGTGCGAGGATGCTGCAGGGGTGCTCCACCCATCCAACCCACACGCTCTGCCTCGCCCTTCTCCTTCCCCTGCTGCCCTGCCCCCTTCCCGATGCACGGGAGCGCTGCGCAGACACCTATCCTCGCTGCGACCTCGACTGACAAGCTGCCCGCCTTCGCGCTTCCCGCCTTCGGCGAAGCCCGAAGCGCGGAGGGCCCAGCCTCCAAAGGCCCCCGGAGGTCCTCCCGGGGCCCCCGCGAGCCTCCGAGCTCCCCGGAGACCCCCGCCGAAGGCTCCGGGATACCTCCCGAGGCCCAGAACGAGACCTGAAGGGGCAGGCAAACAAACCGACCAAACACTGGTTCTCGAACCTCGAAAGTCGACGACCACGAAACTCGGGAAGCGCGATCATACTCGCACCCGGGTCTCAAGATCCTGTCTCCCAAGCTCCGACAAGCGGGATGAACGAATAAGGGAGGACTTGAAGTAATATGGCTCTGGGGCGCCTTGACCCTGCTAGGGGGCCCAATTTCCTGGTGTCACCCATCTGGAGGGCACGCAGCAGAATGATCTGATGCGAGCGGTGTCTGGCCACTGGTTGGGTTGCTGAGCCAAGTGGCAAGCAAACAATGTCCAACAACGTGGGCTGGCTATTCTCCCGGCCGCCCATCCCATGGGAGGGAATGGGGGGGCGTGACGGTCACCGGCAACAGTTATTGCCCTGGAGCAGTTGGGGGACGCTGGATCGGCACAGCCGCCCGAATTTCCGCCCTCGCGGACACGGAGACCTTCGGTCAGCCCAAAGATCATACATCGCACCACGATGCAGTACGCAAGGAAATCTCACGAAACTCGTAATGGTAGGACGGTATCGGTGTACGTTTGCATGTTTGCCTGGCTTCCTGCTTCACGTTGGGGCGGGCGCCTGACAAACAAATTTTCTGGTGCGCGGCGCGCCCTGGATTAATGAATATCTGATCTACGACGCGCCCTGGATTAATAAATCCTCTATCGCGGTTGCACCAATGACCTCGCGCGTTGTTCGGTAATGGTTGCCTGACATGCAACGGTCGTTACCTACTCTCGGCCACCTGAACACGCGGATGCCAATGACTATTCATCGAGAGGGGTGGGCAGCCCAGCTCGCGCCTCCCCAGAATGCCTCGCGGAGGCACACTGGCGGCGCAGCGAGGCGCACTGGCCGCAGCCATCGCGCGAAGCGTCATAAGCAAATGCGCGGGAGGGGGGGGGGGAATTGAGGGGGGGGCGGAAACAGAGGTGATCGGTGAATGCGGGCTTGCCTGGCCGCCTAAGCAGGGCAGAGGCGAGCTGGCGCGCGGATGTCAGCGTTGGTTCATCGACAGAGGTGTGCAGCCCAGCTCGCGCCTCCCCGAAGTGCTTCGCGAAGACGCAGGGGCGTCGCGGTGAGGCGCGCTGGCCGGAAGTGCGCGGAAGGAGGAAAGGGGGATAAGAGAAGGGTGGGCCGGGAGCAGAGGTGATTGGTTAATGTGGGCTCGCCGCTCCCGCAACGGCCGCGGCCGACTCAAGGCCGCCCGGGCAGGCCAGAGGTGAGCCGCTACGCGGATGTCAGCGCCTGTTCATCGACAGGCTTGGGCAGTCCAGCTCGCGCATCCCCACGAATGCCTCGCGGAGGCGCAGCGGCGGTGCAGAGGGGCACGCTGGCCGCACCCATCGCGCGAAATGTGCGTTTCCAGACAACGGAAACAGAAAACAGGCGCGGCAGAGATCACAAGAATACCGACAACATGCGCACGACGATGGCGACGCAGGCGACGCACGCCAGCTCAACGATCCGGAAGAGCGCGCGGAGCACAGCGCACGTGTCTTCCAGGCGCCCCCATGGCACGAACCGCTTCCGCGAAAGACGCATCCTCACCAATAGCATCCTCCCGAATCATAAACTTTTCGGGGATGCCCGAGCAACCCGGCCCGAGCGAAAACAAAATCGCCCGACTCGACGACAACAAGCAGCACACCCTGTACGAATGAACATCGTCCTGCACATCGCTTCTTGTCGGGTTCGAAGGCGGCCGGACGCTTCCGATCGCGGTCGCGGCGCCCTGTTTGCCCCTTTCCGAACTCCTATTTCGGGGAGCGGGCGCGCGGGTCGGGGGGTTCGGGCGTTGGGGTCGAAGGCAACGAGTCGGGCTGGACAAAGGGCGGGGGAGGCCTGGGCGCATGGCGACCGGGCTTCCCCCCGCAGCGTGCATAGGCCCGTTTTCGGGCATGCCATCAGACCTCTTCCGCTTGATGAGCGGCGATGTCATCGAGAGACTGACCGTCTCGGGCCTCTGCTTGGTCGGCGGCGGTTCTGGCCGGGCTGTCCGCGGGCTGGCGCCCCATGATTTCCTCGAAAACCAGTTCAAGAGAGTCGTCGGAGGGGGGCGAAGCCTCTTCGCAGTCGGCGAGGGGCGCGAGCGTGGAGGATGGATCGTCGGCGCCAAGGGAACAGGAGAACTGACGCCATAGGCCTCAGCTTCCACTCCCTGCGGCAGGCCAACGCCCCCGCAGGCGATCGATCTGGGCGTCGACATGCGGGGAAATGCTCCCCCGATGAGATGGGCCCCAGGTCATGCTCGCCATCCGAGAGGTCGATGGCGACGTGCGTTTGGCCACCGATCGGTAACGGCGTCTGCTTGCCGCGCTCGTGCCGGCCGGGCCCCCTGTCGCCGTGGGCCCTCGGGGTGTCTGGGCGGTGCTCATCGTCGCAGGGCATGTCCCAGCTGATCTTCGCATGACGGCGTTGACTCTGTTCCCCGACATAGTCGCGGGGAGCAGCCCCAAACACTTTCGCGCTTGAACCGCGGCGCCGGTCGCCTTTCTTTCGCGCATCGCCCAAAGAAAAACAATAACACAACTTCCCCCTATGTGCGCGTCGCTTTCATAGGTGAAAAACTATTCGGCTGACAGATCAGGAAGGGATCTCTCGCAACCCGACTGAACGGCTGCGCATTCACGTTCTCCTCGATGATTTCCCCCGCGCGGTAACCTCGCGAAGCCATTGGGGAGCGCCCCGGGGTTCTGATTAGCGCCGCGCCGCATTTGCATAATTCTGGGGGGGGGGGGGGGGGGGGGGTCGCCGAGCGATATAAATAGCGCCGCGTAAATGGAACGAAAATGAATAATGTCCGCGCCCCGGTTCGGGTGGCGCCCCATTTGCACTTGGAATCACAGTGAGAATGCGAGTAAATTGCGAACAATAAGAACAATACTAATAACAATAGCAATAAGAAAAGTGCAAATAATGCGAATACGCATGATCATAATAACAAGACGAAGGGAAACAAATAATGATAAGAACGAGCGTAAGAACTGCAATAACTACAATTATAAGGATATATATGAATAGTGGTAAAATGACAAGAACAGAATTATTGCGCATGGAGTTCGGCGCCGACCCGGGCGTTCGGCGTGGACCTCCGAAGACGCGCGCGCATGCGCTAGTGCATGCGCGCGCACGTGGGCCCCACCAAAAAAAACGCCGTCGTCATCTCGCGCCCCACCCCGGAAAATGCAAGCTCGAATGGTTTGCGCCGGCGGCCGCTGGAGGCTGGAGCTCGCGCGCAGAAGCGAGGCGGGCGCCTCTGCAGTACCGGCTGCAGCCGCCGAGGACACCACTCGCGAGGAACATTGCAAAACCAATTTTCTAAGCATTCCAAGTATCTGTTGCCGAGCCCTCACTTATGCGCAAGGGGCGCGCGACGCGATGCGACCGCCGCTGCGGGCGCCGCCCGGGCCTGGCTGACACTGGGCGGGCAAAGCCTGAGCCTCAGACATCTGGCGCGTCGGGGCAGCGCGCAATGCGAGACGCGCGCGCGGGCGGCAGCGAGAGGGAAGGGGGGGTGGCCGGAAGCCGATGCGTCAGAGGGACAGCGATGCAACTGCATTGTTCTATCTTTTTGCACCAGAAAACTCGGGCGCCGAACCCCCCCTAACGCGGCGGTGGGGTAATGGTGCAAAGTCACGCTGCTTTCCATCTCGCCATTCATTCGGCGGCTCGGCCCCCCCGCGTCATCGACGAAGGTTCGGCGCCGAAGAATGGGGCGACCTTGAATCAGATGTCACTGCGTTCGCCGCTTGTCGAAGCGAGCCATCCGCGATGCGGCGGAGAGAATTTGCCGCGACATCCAAATTGCCAATTGCTCCGCCCCCCGGCGCCGAACCGCCCGCAACATCAAAAGAGGGCTCGGCGCCAAAGAACAGGGCCACTTTGAAGAGTGACGTCGCGGCGCGTTCCGCTCGCCGCGACGGACCCTCGTCGAAGCGGGCGAAGGGGAATGCTGCAACGCCGACTTCTTCGCGCGCCCCCCATTGCCAAGCGCCGAACCGCCCGCGGCATCGACGAGGGTTCGACGCCCAAGAGTTGGCAAACTTAAATAATCAGATTGCGAAGCATTTCCCGCTTGCCGCAGCGAGTCCTCGACGACTCGGCAGCGTGGAAATGCGGGAACATCCGCGCTCGGTGTGCCCCTATCCTCTGGCGCCGAAACACCTGCAACGTCGCAGATTTTATCCCCGCGAGGCCGCCCGCTATCTGCGCCGGCCTGGGCGCGCCTGCCGGGCGGCGCGAGCGCCCTTTCAGCCCCCCAAAGGGCGCCCCGGCACTTGCCACTTGCGCTCGCCCACGCAGGCGCGAGGCGGGAAAAAGAGCGCAGCTGGATGCCAGTGAGAGCCGCGCAACACAACGCCAACCGCTCGCCGGTTTGCCAGCGCAGCCGAAACGTGAAAGACGGAAGAGGCGGGCTCGATCTTGTTATCGCAATGACCGTTGATGCCGACGATGGCGGCGTCCTGCGCGCCGCGGGCGCGGCCTCCTTCCCGCGTTGGGGCAGCGCCTCCGCGCCCTCCCCAAAGAAGAACCCATGCCCCGCGACGTTCCGGAGCGCCGTCGCCCCGCCGTCGATCTCGATCGGCCCGTCACGGACCGCCGCCTCCACCTTCGCTCGCAGGACGGGCTTGGCGAGGTCGACCCGCGCCTGGATATCGTGATCCACCTCCTTGTCCTCGGCCTGCAGGTTGCCGCCGCCAGCCTGGGCCGCTCGCCAGAGGGCCGCCGCCGTGGCCGCCGCCACCTGGCGAGAGCCGCCAGCGCGCACAACAACACCGAGAGGAGCCACCGCCATCGCGTCGGCCATGACCGTAGCTAGCTCGCACCAGGGACTGGGCGAGCAGGCTGCTTGAGCCCAAATGGCTACGGACTGCAACGTGCAACATCGATGAGGACTCGTCGCCAAAGGATTGGAACAATTTGAAAGATCTGATGCAATTTCTGATTGCCACAGCGGGCCCTCGTTGATGCGGCCGAAAGAATCCGCTGCAATTCCCAAGTTTTTAAATGTTGACCAACGCTATGTCGCAGAACCGCCCGCAGCATCGACGAGGCTTCGGCGCCAAAGGATGGGAAACAATTGAACAAATCATTTTGCAACATGTTTCGTGTACCGCATCAACGGGGGTCCAGCACCACCTATTCCCTTCTGCCCTCCTCCCTCCCTCGCCTACTCCCTCCTCCTCCTCCTCCTCCTCCTCTAACGATTCCTTCCTCCCTCCATCCTTCCCTCCCAACTCTCTCCCTATCCCGACTGCCCACTCCTACTCCCTACTCCGGCTCCTACTCCCTACTCCTTGGGATAGTTTTGGAAGCTTCTGGTAGGCATCATGGAAGGGATCCTTGGGCCGACTGGAATGCTTGTGGGGGCTATCCTACCACACTTCCTTCCTATCCTCCTCATCCTTCTCCTGCTCTTCCCCCTCCTCCTCCTCCTCCGCAAAATGTTTCTCATCTTCATACTCCTCCTCCTCCTCCTCCTCCTCCTCGTCCTCCTCATCCTCCTTCTCCTCCGCCTCTTCCTCCGCTTCGGCTGAGATTTGGGGGGAGATAGGGATGCTGCTGGTGATGCTGATGTTGATGATGATGTTGTTGCTGATGTTGATGGTGATGAAGATGCTGGTTATGATGGTGCTGATGATGCCGATGATGATGATGATGATCATCAGAATCGTGGTCATGGTGATCCTGATCATGATGATGATGTTGGTGATGATGCGCCTAGTGCTGATGATGATGCTTATGATGATGGTGATCACCATCATCATCATCATCATCATCATCATCATCATCATCATCATCATCAGCATCATGGACATGGTGATGATGACGACGACGGCGATGATGATGAGGAGGAGGACGGGGAGGAGGGGGGAGGACGAGATATGATACGATAAGGAGGAAGATGAGAAAAGGAGCAGGAGGAGAAGGCAGATCGAGTCACTAATCCTCCTCCCCTTACCCTTCTCCCCCTCCTCCTCCTCCTCATTCTCCTCGTGTGTCCTCCTCCTCCTCGTGTCCTCCTCGTGTGTCCTCCTCCTGACTTCCCTTCCATCACTCTTCCTCGCTATCAACCGTATATAAATCCTCCTTGGGGTCATATCTCTTCCATGGGAAGATAAGGATAAGGACAGCGATGAAAGGGAGTGGCCGGATAATGAGGAAGAGGTCAATCATGGTCAAGGCGGGGTGCAACATGGCCGTTAATGACATCATCACCATTCTTGCTAGTCGTGATCGTCTTACTATAATTCGTAGCACTCGTATTATTAGTCGTGTCATTCGAATCATTAATCGTAATCGTATGGGTAATATCATCAGTATCATTCGTATGATTGCAAGTGCGGTAGTGATGGTATTTTTAGTAGTGTTGTATATGTTTCAGCATTGTCATAATTAATAAAACTGGAATTAATAATAGTATTGTTCGTGGTTTGTCGCGTCCTCATTGTCAGTATTCGGAGGAGGGGGATGATGATGAAGAGGAGGAGGAGGAAGATAAGGAAAAACAGGACGATGCTGAGGAGGAGGGGCATGAGGAGGAGGAGGAGGGTGAGGCCGAGGAGGAGGAGGAAGAAGAGGAGCAGCAGCAGGAGGTCGAGGGGTCACGCATCCCCTCGATCCTTCTCCTCGTCCTCATCCTCCTCTCTGCCTCCTCATCCTGCTCGTTCTCTTCCCTCTTCTCCTATCACTCCTGCCCGCTCACACCATCACATCTATCTGCTGAAAGGCGGTGGGGTAGGGAGGGGGTTGAGGGAGGATGGTGGGGAGGGGGAGGCGGCGGACTAGTTGCCATGGGAGAACAGCAGGGAGGAAGAGGATGAGGAGGTTGAGGGGTCATTCCTCGTCCTCCTCCTCCTGCTCCTCCTCCTCCTCCTCCTTCTCCTCTTCCTCCTACTCCTACTCCTACTCCTCCCCCCCTCCTCCTCCTCCTCCTCCGCCTCCTCCTCCTCCCCCTGCCCCACGAGAGGCCTGAGCGAGCCCCAAGACGGCCCCAAGTGCGCTCCAAGATGGTTCCAAGAGACGATTCTAGGCACTCTAGAGGGGAAAGGCTAATTGAAGCTCCTCCTTTCTGTGATCGATGTCCTCAAATGTGGCTCCAAGAGCGTCCCAAATGAGGGCCCCAACAGGCGCCCAAGAGGCCTCCAAGAGGCTCCCAATAGACCCCCAAGGGGCCCCAAGGGGCTCCCCGAGGTACGCAAGAGGCCCCAGGGACCGCCAAGAGGCCCCCAAGGCGCCCAAAGAAACCTCCAAACTCGCCATTATCATCCTGCCCCTCCTCTTCATCCGCTTATGTATCCCCCTCCCTCCTCCCTCCTCCCAGTCCCCCACCACCTCCTCCTCCTCGTCCTCCTCCTCCTCCGCTGTATCCTCCTCCTCCTGCTCCTCCTGCTCCTCCTCCTCCTCCTCCTGCTCCTCTTCCCCCTCCTCCTCTTCCTCTCCCTAATCCCCCTCGTTCTTCTTCCCCGCCTTTCTTCATTCGGCAGGTCCGCGAAGATGCATACGGTTCCCTCCTAGATCTGCACAGCCTGATACTTCAATTTGACGGCTTCCCCAACTCTTGATCCACTGAACCTCCTCCGCTTCCCTGATCAAGGCAACTCGCTTGGGCATCGTTTGTGGATGGGCTGGTGGGGATACGCGAAGCGAAGCGCCTGCAAAGGAAGTGTTTTTTGTTCGATCCTCGCAAACTGCCGACGTCCCCGCCGCCCCCTCAATCTTATCCGCATTCGCGGGATGCTACGTACATTTCACGCTGGCTGGACTCCCCCATCAACGCATTCCTGCGGAGGCAACACCGCGGCCCCGTGCAACAAGCGGATGAGCAACACGCGAAGTTGATAACGACGCGCGTGTTACTGATACTCGTTATCCCTCCCGACTCATGTCTGGAGAACGGGGTGGCCTCGGAGGAGACCTTGTGTCCTCTAGAGTGTCCCCTGCAATCGATCCCGACTGCCTGCTGCTCGACCTCGCGCTCTCGCGCCGCGAATTTCACCCCCGCGCCTTCGCGCCCGCGTCCCGGGGAAGCACGCAAAGAGCCGTGATCATCTTCGGACCACCACGACCGACCCAGTCCAGCCTGCAAATCAGCAGCCCTGCTCGTCTGTCTTTTCTCGGAGGAGGGCCAGCCGATACAATGGCGGCCCTCCCTGGCGTGTTTCGTCCCTTTCGGTTCTCCTGGAGGCTTCTCGCCGCCACGAACCGATCCGCCTCGAACAAGGGGTCAGGATGGACCCTGGGAAGGGTTCTGGAGGCTCATTTCGAGTGGAAGGGAACAGGGCGAGAGAGCAACCATTGTCTCAACTGGCCCTCATCCGACGTTCCTCTCTCCCGAAGCCGTGCCGCGGTCTCGTGAACACCACGACAGGGCCACATCAGAAAGCTCCGGTGGCCTCGCTCCTTCACGGAGCCCACGCTGTGCGTCAGCAGCACGGCAACGCTCACGTTCGCCACGCCGAGCTGGGCACGCGGCCGGGCCGCAGCAAGACGGTCTCGTGGAGCACTCGGGCCCCCGCCCTTGCCATCGGAGCTGATCGGCTGGCCGCCCTCCTCTTGGTGCTCTTCTTACTATTAGATACTCGTCAATTTCTTTCGAAGTCCAACGTGCGCCATGGCCCGCCCAGGGTCAGCCGTAGCAAGGCTGTGACGCAGCGTTGGTCAAATACGAGATATGACGCTCTAGGCAAGCGCTGCCTGATGGAAGCGGAGCGCGCCGCGCTCAGAAAGGCTCCTCGTCGCCCCAGGGTTCTATACAATGCGACCGAATCATAAGGATGCGCAGGAAGGATGCAAGGCCCTTGGATGCCCAGGTCGAAACCGAAGTTTGAAACCCATGTCCTAGGTCAAATGGGCAGGATGAGCCGAGAGGCAAGGATGCAAAGGTTCTCGGTCATCCTTGGAAGAATACTTATCCTCATGATGTGGCCAAACTGTGCCCCAGGTCACCTACTTCGAGCTTCTCGCCGCGCGAAGCGCAATATGTTCGCCCCCTCGCGCCGCCCTCCGGAAGAGGACCGCGAAATGCGAGATACCATCATCTTCGCGCCCGCGCGGGTGACCGAGAAACCCGAACTCGCCACCTTCAGGCATGTGCCGTGCGGGCTTCAAAAGCGATCCAATAACAAACCGCCCTTCCGTAAGGGAAATGGGCCCTGAGGGAAGCGGGTCTGGGACACCAATACAAGAAGAAACAGCTGCATGAGCATGAACTTTCGGAGCTCCGCGTGGATTTTTCGGATCGGCGCAGAACCTGGGGTCAAGCGCCAATCCAAGACACCTTTGGGGACCTCCGAAAGTTCATGCTTACTCGTTGTGTTCCTCTTCGAGCCACGGCCGTCCCTCGGAGCTGGATCGGTCGAATCGGGATCGGCCCCTGGGAGGTCGGCGGGGAGCAACGCGCGCGCCGATCCCCGGGCGTCACCCCCCCTGGCGGGGCCGCGCTGGGGCCTCCCTGTCCGCCGACACGTCCACGTGGAGCTTCACCGGGGCCGCGCCGACACGGTCGAGCCACTCCTCGGTGCGGGAGGGCCACGACCCAAGGGGGAGGGGGGGAGGGAGGAAGGGAGGGGAGAGGGAAAGGGAAGGGAAGAGAGGGAGGGGAACTTCCCTGGCCACGCGCCGACACACGCAGAAAGCATCACACACCGCCACCATGCCTGACAAACCATCGAGACGAAAAACTGCATAACCATGAACTTTCGACGGTCCGCGCGGATTTCTTGGATTGGCCCTGGACTCCATGGCGGCACCTCCAACGCTGCCCCTGCGCGCTCCACGCGCCAGGGAGGGGGCGGGTCCCGCTCCCATTCAAGACAGCCGCGCGGACCTCCGAAAGCTGATGCTTCGTCCTCTCTTTTTCTTCGAATTCTGGGGTCGATGATGGCCCTGGCCAGGCACGGTGATGGTGTTCAGACGCCTTCTGCGGACGACACGGGTCGGGAGCCCACAAAAGACGACAACGCCCAGCAACGTGCATGAGTACACCCCCCAGTCCGCGAGGCCAAACTCGTGTTATGGAGGGGCAACGTCAGGGGTGGAACCGGCTCAGGGGTGGAAACGTCGACCTGGAAACTGCGACACGTCGCCGATACATCGGCGATTGGGCCTGGATAGCGAATCCGCACGTTCCTGGGCGGGTTGGGATATCAGGCCCTCATCGGCGATGATTGGGCGATTTGGGGTCGAAGCGTCCCCCCCTTACCCATTCCCCCCTTCCGTAGACCCTGAACGAACGTTCCCGCAACACATACTCTCAAAACACGCGACATCCATGGACACGTACGTCTTTCTTTCTTTCTTTCGATCGGCCCAGTCGCTCCTCGGCACCAGCGGGGCGTGGCGAGCCAGAGGCGCAATTGGGGGGTGCGGGCTGCGGCGGGCAGAAAGGAGGGCCCTCCAGGAGGGACAGAACAGTCAAAAATGCCCTCCCCTTGTGCTGCCCGAGTTGACCCTGGCCCCAAACATCTTCAGATAACCAAAATCGTGTTCCTTCACCGTTTCAGCGCCCCCTCTGACAGGGACTCCACCAACGGGCACTTTGGCCAGCGACCCAGCGAACACAACCCTTGCCGACGCGGGTATCGCAACAATGCCCGCCGCAAGAAGCCCTAACATGGCCGAAATACCCCTGCTAAAGAACACTCACCGCAGTGCCACTGACCAACTGCGCATCTGTTGACACCGGCCTTAAAGGGTGTGCAGGACGTTGGCGGCCTTTCAAGAAGGCCAAGCAAGGGGGGGCCCTTGGAAGCACTCCCAGCCTGTGAGAAGCCTTCTCGGAGGCCTCCGAGCCCTTCCCCCAAAGAAACTCCCCATGCCTTCTCAGAAGCCTCGCTCCCTCGCGCCAGCCCCTTCTCCAGGGTCCACGAACTGAGAAAGCACGACGCAAGAGGCCTGGGGACTGGGCGACTCGGCGGCAGGAGGTTGAAAGTGCCGGCGAGACCAGACCCTGTTCTCGTCCGGCAACCCGGTCTGCGCCCTGGGGGCCCGCGCAAGGGCGCTCTTCTACTCCCGAGCCGGGGGCCCAAACCGGAGGAGCCGCCGCAACATCAAAAACGAAGAGGATCATCCAGAAACCGTTAACATGCCGCGTGCGCCCCTCCTCCTCCGTGGCCCATTCGGGCGCGAACTGCTCCTCTGACAGTCATGGCGGCTTCCGTGCTGGCGCCCGTCTCCGATGTGTCTGGGCGGAGGGAAAGGGAGGCAATGCCAGCGCGCACGTTGCGGCGTCCCCAGGCCACCCTGGACCTGGATCCTGGCTGCAGGGCGCGCCAGAAGAGGAGACCTCGCCAGCAGAATCGCGATGAACGCCCAACCGCCCTCCTTCACTGCGAGCCCGCACCGCGGCGCCAGCCGCGCGCCTCGCTGTGGTGTTCTGCCAGACTGGTCTCGGAATGTCAGGCCCTGCTGCGGCCGGCGGTTGCCGGGGCGCCCGCCGCCGTCGTGGTGCGAGGCCCACTTACTTTCGGGCCCCGTGCTGCGCCCGTTCGGCATGCCGGAGACGGGGGGGTGTTCCAGGCAAAGGGGAGATTTGGGATTGGAGCAAGGCTTCCACGATCGGTGACTCGCACATGAGGGCGCGGCCGCTCGGCACACTGCACCGCGAGTCGACTGAAACAGGGAGGAGGGCCACTCGTGCTGGGACCTGGGCAAACGCACCGGTGCTCGGCTCTCGACCGGGCAGCTGCCGCAAGGGTTGCTGCGCCAGCCCACGTCTCTCGCTGCTCTGTCTCGGTAGGCGTGTGCGGCGGCTACGACGGGCAGGGGTCCTCCCCACAGGACCTCACGCCAAGCTGTCACTATCAGCAGGGCCTTGGAGTGCGATGCCTCCACTTCTATCGCTGACCATTCTGCTGCATGGGAGGGAGGGTAGACGGAGAGAGAAAGGGAGGGGGAAAGCGAGGAATGGAATAATAAACATCTGTAAAACTTTACGTGATCTTTCGGCAGGTGACATGTTTTGTTGGGGGCGATCGGCGCTGGACCCTCCTGGGGGCGGCGCTGAAAGCACCGCCATGGGGGCCAGGGGCCGATCCAAGAAATTCGCGCGGACCTCCGAAAGCTTCTGACTGCTGCTTGTTGTCTTCTTCTTTTTTTGTTAGCGATCCCCTGGGGGCCTGAACGGTTTAAACAACACATCGGCGCAGATGGCCGATGACGACCAGTCCTCAGCCGCTGAACGCCGTAAACGTACAGCTCGGCGGTGGACGGACAGCGATCGGGAAGAAAAGGACGGTCCCGTAAAACCCCAGATCTAGCCCAACACGCCATCCGACAAAACCTAATCACGTTGCGTCGCGCGCGGACGCGGCAGCAGGCCTTGCCACTGCCGGCGCCTCGCGGGCCTGAATGCGCGCCAGAAGCGCCGCCATCCCTGCCGTCTCTATCAGCCCTGACGGCGAGAGCGGCAGGCTGACGTCGTGCGGCGGAGGCCGCTGAGACGCGTAGTAGAAGAACGCCACTCCACGCCTCGAAGACTCACACACCGTGCCGGTTTCACGGTAGTGCGGATAAGCTCCAGAAAAAATTCGCCTCAGCGCTGTGGCGCCTCCAGCCAGTCTACGCTGAATACACTCCTTGCCGAGCATGTGGCAAGGTGCGGAGGAATACGCTCCGCACGTGGTGCAGAAAAAGAAAATGAGCCTCTGCTCGCCTTTACTTACAATGCAATGCGCCAGGGAGTGCCCCAGGGACCGATCCAAGACGCCGCGCCACAGCCAGCTGGGTCCTCTACATCCCAACATGGGTCGCGCCTCCATGTCCGTGGAAAACAAAAAGCAATGCAAACATCTAGCACCGCCCTGACCGATCTCTTGCCAGGAATGCCAACCTCTCGACTTAAAAAACTTAGCCCTCGGTCCTGTGGGCTGGTGATCAAACCTCTCGGAAGGAAAAGTGGCTAGCACGGTGCCAGCCACTTTCGCCGCAAAGGCGAGCAAATCACACTTCCTGTCCACCTCCGTTGTTTCATGCACACTGGGTTGAGGATGGAGGAGGAGAGCTTGCTTGGCCAGGGCGTCGGCTTTCAAGTTGCCTGTGCCGATCCGTCTCTCGTGTGCTGGCAAGGCGTCCAAAACAGGGCGAAAGCGGTGCGCAGGAGTGTGGTACACCGACGGGGTAGGGGACTCTTCATGCAAAAGGGCACCTCTCCGAAGGCCAGCAAAACGATGTTTATGGAATACCTGGAATTCCCGCGAAGCCACACAGATGCGCACCACATTCATGCAATCGGTGTGGCGCTCGCCGCCGCTGCTCTGAAACATCGGGAGCAAGGCCACGCACAGGTGCTCCGCAGCTTGGGATGTCTGCGGGAGAACTGAAAGCACCGTGCCATTGGCATACGCAATAATAGTGTCCCCTTCGCCCAAGAAGCCCAGGAGAGCCGCCTTGGAAAGCTCCCTGACGGTATGGCGAAAGGCCGAGCCGTCCATGACGACATCGCAACCAGAGAGGTCCACAGACCCCCAATCGATGATGCCCCCTTCGGGCGAATACAGGATGGGTTGGGTGGCCGAAGAAAGAGGGGGGATAGGAGGCCTCAGGGTGCTCCCGTTTTAACTCATCGAAAAACAACCGGTCCTGACTTTCAAGAGCCTCGTCCAGCCATTCGACGGGAGCCTCATCCGTGACACTTTTCCGAATCGCCACGGCCTCAGGATGAAGGCGCTGCCAAGCGCGGTGCCGAACACTATCGGGCATCCCGCACTTAGGGCATCGCCCGTCGCACGCATATCCCGCGGCCTGCGCCCTCGCGCGGGTCCACACCGCTTTTGCAGAAGACGCTCAAAGCCAGGTGCTTTTGCTGAGGGTTGAGTGTTCTTCCCTTGGGGCCCAACAGGGTTTTGAGGGGATCGACGCAAAAACGAACACCGTCTGCCCCAGGGGTATCTTGGCATAGAACTCGCTCGTGCGTGCGCTGGACCGCCAACTGCAACATATGAGCCAACATCGCTGGCGAGGTGTAGCCCAGATGCACTTCACGACCGTAGTCGTCTTCAAACGTGAGGGGGGTCACCGACTGCCACCCGATCCTAGCCAAAGACAGGTGCATGCGCTGAAGAGGTCCTCGTGATGATCGTCACGTGACCTTGTCACCAAAGGGAACAGCACGCCAAAGCTGGGCACTTTCCTTGGCATTATACAGAGAAATCGACGGGGAAGTGAGAGCAAGCCAAACCACCGAAGCCCGCTGTAAGGCTGGCGCAACAGACGGTCTCCACATGGGGTCCCCGAGGATAACCAATCGCGCCTGGAGAGAACACCCACGGTGCCTAGGGGGGTGCGGGGATAAAAGAACCCGTTGAGCCACTTGGAGCTCGCCTTGACTCATCCCCGCCACCACCGATCCAAAACTGGCCGCAGGTAGAACTCCACAAGTGTAGATTTTCCATATTCGCCCTTTTTGACGGGGGAGGGCCGAACGATATCTCATCAAAACTGTGTGTCTCTTCCTCATGTCGGAGAACCTTTGTCTTCTTTTCCAGAGACCCTGTTTGGTACATCGTGACTGACCTGGTGCAAAATCCGTGCCGAGAGAGACCACGCTGTTCGTGACCATCCCAGCCAGCTGCCCTAGGTGCCGAGCAATCTTCTGGGCGAAGGCGCGGTTGCTGGCAGAGGTGCTGACCTTGTCGGGCTGAATGCCGACGCGCAAATCGTCCCTAAACAGGGCGTGCAAGCATGCCGCGGCCTGCGTGATATTGGCAAGGACCTCTTGTTCCGATCCCGACGCTGTGACACTACCATCGTCCACGTACGACGACACATCGACGCTGGGGTTATCTTCAACAAACTTGTCAAACGCTTCGATGCTGTCAACTCTAACCATGATATCGTTGAAGATATCTCCCGCGGGAAGACCAGAACGGGCGAAATAAGGCTGGGCCCCGTACTGGGCCCCCAAACGGAGCAAACGGGGGCCCCTCCAGTAGTTAAACGCCGTTTTAACAATCACCCCATTGATGCCATAACGTATCGCCCTGTCCTTAAGGAGGGCCAAATCGAAAGACTCGTAGTACTTCGTCCCGTCCCAAATGATACCCCCCGTTTCATGAGACTCGTAATGGGCCATCTCGGCCTGAACGGCCTGGTGCCAAACAGCATTCTCAGCACTACGACCAGGGCCGAACGCCCAGTAGCTTTGAGGGTAGTTCGTATTGACATCCAAAATCAAAGGTCTCCGCAAACGCTCCCAGACGCGGACAGGGCCAGCACACAGCAAAATCGGGCGGAGGCCTCCCTTGGGTTTTTCCAACAACGGGAACAGGAGCCAGAAAAGTTGTTTCGGAAAAAGGCCCAGGGACTCGATCGCTTGGATTGGAGGAGAAGAGAGGCAGGAGGAGGAGGAGGAGGAGGAGGAGGGACGAGGAGAACGACGCCACATCCTGCTCCGGCAGAAGATCCACGGACGGCTTCGGCACGGCCACTGCCTGGCGGGCGAGGCACAGGGCCGAACTCGGCGCCATGCGCCCTGCGCCCAACTGCGTCTGATTCTCTCCCTGGCTCAGGGGCCCAAGAAGGACGCAAGCGCCCGGCCACGTACACGAACCTGATCGGACAAGAACGAGAAACGCCGATTTTGTCCATTGGGCTCGTGGGGAGTAAGAGAAGACATGGATGATGGCGACAACAAGGCGGCGGATGTCGAGGATGGCAGCGTGGATGACGGGAAAGGCAGCGAGGGGAGAAGAAGGACAACGAGTAGGAAGACAAACATGAGGACGATGAAGAAGAGATGGAGGACGAGTACGAGAAGGAACAAAGCGGAAGAAGAGAAAAAGAAAGAGGATAAGAAACCACGAACCGCCAAGCGCTTGAGGCGTGTCAGTGGCAGTGTGCCGACCCATCGGCCACGAATTCTTAGTCTTACAATCAAATGTCCAAAACCCTTACCCTTCACTTATTACACTCCGTTTCGGGGACTTCCTCATCCCAAATTCCCATATGTGATTCTCCGGCCTCTCGACTTCCACCACAAATACCACCACGGCGACTTTGGCCATCCAGCTTGGCATCGCCGGGGGCGAGAAAGTCGAGCCGCTGCACGTCTACTTCTACGAGTGGCATCAGCACGTCGATTACTTGATAAACATACGCAGCATCAACTTCACGCTGCATTAGGATCACTACATGAACACCACAGCACCCAAGAACCACCTCGGCAACCACATCAAGCTCCAACCATGGCGACATCATGCAGAGCAGCCGCGAACGGATCGGGATCGGCGACATCACCGTGGAGATCAACATCGAACCGCCCATGACCCAGAGCTACAACACCGAGACCCGCTACATCAGCCGTCGGTGCAGGGCTCGACCGCTGGAGAAACCACAACTGGATGGACCAATGGGCCGACAACCACCCGGACAAATGCTGGAGCCAAAACCTCCACGGCGAGGGCAACTACCAGGACGGCAAGGGGAGGAATGACCACCACGTTCCCACCAGCAACAACCAGAAGGGCAAGGGCAAATACAACAAAGGCAAAGGCAATACGTTTAGATACAGATTCGATGGAAACGTGGGGAACCATGACTTCCCTGAATATGTTCGAAAGTGTTCGGGGCGTGATTGTCGACGATGTTCGAAATATGTTCGGTTACATGTTCGGGGCATGGTCGTTCAACGAAGTCAATCTATGGTGACTGAATATGTCCGGAAGATGTTCGGAAATCGTGGCGGCGCCAGCTGATGTGTCATTATCGAAGAGTTCGCCCAACGCGAACACGTGAAGCATGCTGGAACTTAGCGCGGTCCCCCGGAGAGAGAAAAGCGAGGGAAGGCTGAAGGAGAAGGAGAAAGGCTTCGAGGAGAAGGAGGAAGACGAGGCGAGCACAAATCACATCCGATGGCGAGAAGAAGAGTTCCCACCGGGTCGCCCCCACCGGATTCGCCTCCATAGTTTGGGTTCGCTCCTTGGCCCGAGGCCCTAGGCCCTGAACCTACGGCCCCAAGCCCCAAGCCCTAGGCCCTGGGCCTTACGCCTGCGGCAATAGACATACCCAGTGGCCCGACCCAAACAAGGCAGACCCAGACCCCTCTAAACGAAGGCCCAAAGGCCTTGGCCGCTCGCCCCCCGTAGTGGGTTCGCCCCCAGTGCCTGAAAGCGTGGTTCGCCCCAGGCCCCCTCCTATGGCAGCATGCCCATGGGGTTCGCCCCCTTCGCCCCTCTGCCCGGGGGGGAGGGCCACTGTTCGGCCTGCGCGCGAAGCGCGCTGAACTGTGCACACCGCGCACACGGCGCGCGAAGCGCGCCGAAATAATTGTGCAACGCGCCCGATTTCGCGCGCGAGGTGCGCCGGGTGACAGCGTGGACACCTGGGCGCGCCAGGCGCGCTGAACTGTCTACAGCGTTTTACATTTCGGCGCGCGAAGCGTGCCGAACGGTTTGCAGCGTTTACACTTCGGCGCGCGAAGCGCGCCGATCGGTCTATTGCGTTTACACTTCGGCGCGCGGGGCGCGCCGAGCGGTTCACAGCGTTTGCATTTCGGCACGCGAAGCGCGCCAAGCGGTTTACGGCGTTTACACTTCGGCGCACGGAGCGCGCCGAGCGGTTCACAGCGTTGCACTTCGGCACGCGAAGCGCGCTGAACTATTTACACCGCATACACCGCGCGCGAAGCGCGCCGAATAGTTCTGCGCCGCGCCCGATTTCGCGCGCGATGTGCGCTGGATGACAGCGTGGGCACCTGGGCGCGCCAGGCGCGCTGAACGCTCTACAGCGCATGCACTTCGGCGCGCGAAGCGCGCCGAACGGTTTACAGCGTTTACACTCGGATAACTGCGTTTGCACTTCGGCACGCGGGGCGCGCTGAACGGCAGCGGCCGGCAGCGCGCGCAACTCGGCCAGCGGAGCTCGCCGAACGGTTCGCGGCGTTTACACTTCGGCGCACAAAGCGCGCTGAACGGTTCACAGCGCGCACAACTTCGGCGCGCGAAGCGCGCTGAACGGTTTGCAGCGTTTACACGTCGGCGCGCGAGGCGCGTCGAACGGTTCACGGCGCTTACACTTCGGCGCGCGAAGCACGCGATGCATTTTACAATGCATGCACGTCGGCGCCCGAAGCGCGCGCGCCCCGTCGGCCCTGCGGGCCCTGCGGGGGCAAGTGGGATCTGCGACGCCAGTTGGGCCCGTGGGGCTGGTGGCGCCTGTCGGACCAGTGGGGCCCGTGGATCCTGTTGGAACTGTGAGACCTGCAAGATCTCCAGGCCCCGTGGGGCCCTGCGGGGCACGCAGGACCTGCGGGGCCTATGGGCGTGCGGGACCTGCGGCACCAGTGGGCCCTGCGATGCCAGTGGGACCACATGGGACCTGCGACACCTGCGGGACCTGTGGCGGACCTGCGGGTGCTTCGGATCCACGCGGTAGGGCCTCGCGCCGAAGCCGGTGCCGCGGGGCCGCGCCGCCTGGTGCCGTGCCGCCTGGTGCCGCGCCGCCTGGGGCCGCCCTGGGGCCGCCCTGGGGCTCGCCTCATAGCTCACCCATAGGACTCGCCCCCATAGCTTCGGGTTCGCCTCATAGGTTCGCCCTCGCAGGGTTCGCCCCCGCAGGGCCCCCCCCCGTAGCTTCGGGTTCGCCCCCAGAGGGTTCGCTCGCATAGGGTTCGCCGCCACGCGGTTCCCCACCCAGGGGCTCGCCCCCACAGGGCACGCCCCCATATTCGCCTGCATCGGGCTCGCTCCCATAAAGTTCGCCCCAGTGGAGGGGTCGCCCCCCGGAGGGTTCGCCACCGTAGGGTTCGCCACCATAGGGCTGCCCCCCCCGCCACCACGCGCCCTCCCTAGGGCCTGCCATATGCCATTGGGCGAACCCCATAAGCCATAGGCTTCGCTGGCATATGGCATAGGGTTCGCATCCGTAGGGTTCGCCCCTGAAGCTTCGGCCCCGCAGGGCTTGCCCCCAGAGCGTTCGCCTCTATAGGGCTCGCTCCAACAAGTGCGCACAATGCCGAGGGTTCGCCCCTGGCGGGTTTGCCGCAGGAGGGTTAGTCCACGTAGGGTTTGCTCCCGCAGGATTCGCTTCCATATTTTCGGATCGCTCCTAGGTCCTAGGTCCCATGCCTAGGCCCCAAGCCCGCGGCCCAGCGGGTCAGGGCCTGGACCTAGGCCCTAGGCCTGCGGCAAGCCCCAAGCGCCAAGGGTCCGCGCCCTACCTGGTGGCCCTGCCCCAAAGACCCCAAGGTCTTCTATGTTCGCCCCCGCGAGATGGTTCGCCCCTATAGTGCTCAAAGCCGCGGTTCGCCCCGGGCCCCCTCCTACTGCGACGGCGGCGGCACGCCCGCGGGGTTCGCCCCCTTCGCCCCCGTGCCCCGGGGGCCATCGCGGGCGAAGCGCGCCCAAAAGTTGACCGCGTTTACGCTTCGGCGCGCGAAGCGCGCCGACCGGATTGCAGCGCGCGCGCTTCCGCCCGCGCAGCGCGCCGAATGGCTCGCAACGGGCGCGCTGCTGCGCGGGGGGCGCGCCGGGTGGTTGACGGCGCGCGCGCTTCAGCGCGCGAAGCGAACTGAACGGATTGTACGGCGTTTACAATTTGGCGCGCGAAGCGCGCTGCAATTCGCACTGATTGCACGTCGGCGCGCGAAGCGCGCCGAACGGATTACTGCGTTTACACTTCGGCGCGCGGAGCGCGGTCTGAAGCGCTTGCACTTCGGCACGCGAAGCGCGCAGAAAGGAGAACAACTGCTCGCGATGATGACTCGCTGGGGTAATAAAATCGGGGCCCAGGCGGGATGATAAGCCTTTTCCCGGAGATCCCAGCGACGAAGATGATGGCGATGGTGATGGCCAAGATGGCCCCACACGTCCATGGGCATATTGAGAGCTCCACGGGGGTCCTTTCCATGGGAATCCGATGAACAGCCGCAAGACCCCTTAAGATATCCATGGGATCCCATTTGACATGCATGGGATTCCGCGGGACATACATAGACGCCCGCTTGTAACCCAATGGATTCCCGAATATGCTCTTGGGGATCCTCAGGCACTCGATGGGGATCTTCAAGACATCAATAGAAACCCATGGATATCGATGGGGCCCCGTAGGACAACCATAGGAATCCAAAAGACCTGCATTGGACTCCTTGAAATTTCCATTGGGTTCCGTGGGAAATCCACATCGGAATCCCACGGCAATCCATAGGTTTCTTCTTCTGATATCCATGGGAACCCTCAGGACATCCATTGGATTCCTGGGGGCGTCCATGGGGTTCTTCAGGCAACCCAAAAGAATCCGATGAACATCCTTAAGATGCCTTGCGACACCCATCGGAATCCCAAGGAGATCGATTGATTATTTGGAAATTCCTTATGACATCCATGGGTTCCAAATGATCATTGGGATTCATATGGGAATCTATCATGTGCCTTGGGGGCTCCATAAGATTCCATCGGCAACGCGTGGGGCTCCTTCGGGGAATCATCGGAATCCCATGGCAGTCCGCTGGGTGCCTTCAGACATCCACAGTATTCCAGAATAGTTCCATCGCATTCCTCTGGCAATCAATGCGGTTCCGTAATATATATATATATATATGTATATATATATATATATATATATATACGAACCCGGCGGGGACGCATGGGATTCCTCCGGCTGTCGATTGGGGTCATATTTCATTTGGTGTATTCCGATGAAAAATGAGGCCCTTTGCTAAATTCATGGGAATCTTAAGGGCATCCATCGGATTCCTGAAGATATCCTTAGGAACCAAAAGACAATCACTTGGATGTCTGAAGAGACCCATGAAAGCACTTTGGACCGCCATCGGATTCCTTAGGGAACACATGAGAGTTCAATGGCAGTGCATGGGAGCTCTTGAAGATTATGGCGACGATGATGACGACCGATGGTTCGTCGCCCTTACGGGTTTTGGTGCTCGGCGGGAATTGCTCTCAAGAGCTTGCCTGAGAGCTCGAAGTCTTTGGCGCGCAACCTCAAACCACTCGCCAATGCAGGCTCGGCGCCCTTGGGGGCCGCCCATGCACGGGGGGCGCTGCGCGCGCGCTTGTGCTGCAGCCTGTGCCTCCTCGAGACTGCCGCAATTGGGCTCTGGCGCCGTCGGGTCACTCGGCGGCTCGGCCTTGCCCTTGCTCCTGGCCTTGGCCCGGGCAGCGGCGGAGCGGTCGCCTCTCGCGCCCTGCTGCCGCCGGGCCCGCCCATTGGCCCGAGCGCGCGCCAGGGCGACGCCGATAAGCGGCTGGCGCCCCATCGCCCCGGATCTCCTGTGAGGTTGGGCGGGGCCAACTGCCCCGTGAACCGTGCCCACCCGTGAACCGCCCCCGCGAACCGCTGTTCGGGAACGCGTTCCCGATTTTTTGGAATGCTATATCCGCGCGAGACGCCTGCGTTCACAGCTTCATCCATCTATCGAAGAAGAACCCCCTGGTACGTGGGGGGCATTTGTGAAATCACCGAAGTCTGTGGCGGGGTGCCAGTTGTTTCCAACAAACCAAGCGCATCAGCTTTGGAGCGATCGCGCCCGCGCGCGGGCGCTGAAACGCGCGCGCGCCTGTCAATCCAACATGGGAAAACGCAAGTCCGCGGGCGCCGATGCGCTGCCGCGCCCACGCAACCCCCATGGAGAAGCCGCAGAAACATTCGCGCGACAGGCCATGAGCACAGCGCGCGCCCACGCACGATGCCACGTGCACTGATGCAGGGGGCCGATGCATTGTTATGCGAGTAAATCAGCTGACAACGGTGTTACGCGGATCCGCTGCGCAGGCGCGGCGCAAAGCGCGCGCTTTGCGTTTCGCGTGCACGTGCTTTCTCT
>CAUYUJ010014560.1:641352-706352 GCA_963575745.1 Prorocentrum cordatum
TCTCTCTCTCTCTTTTTCTCGCCCCTCCCCCCCCCCCACACACACACACACGCACACACGCACACACACACACCCACACACACACACACACACACACACACACCACCCCACACACACCCACCCCACCCCCGCGCTCCGCTGATTGCTCGCGCCCCCGAGTCTCCCAAAGCCCAGCTCCCCTCGCGGGCGGCGCGCCGCGTGCGCGATGGAGCACGGGGCAGCGCGAACGGGTGCCTTCGCTGGACATCGGGGCACGAAGCGCGTCGGGGGTGCGCCGCGTTTGCCGCGGAGTCTGCGCGAGGGCGCTGCCGCTGCGGCCGTCGGCGGGGCCCCCGCGAGGCCGCGATGCTTCGGGCGGGTGCGCCAAAATGGGCACCCGTCTGCGCGCGCGCTGCCCCGGGGGCCTTCAGCGGGGCCCCCATTCATGGGCCAGCGATGGTCGGGGCGCCCGACATTTCGCAAACCATAGCTGCGTGCGCATGGAAGCAAATCGGACACTACTGCGCATGCAATGTTCGTCCATATTATGGCGCCAAATCACGGGCGCAGCTCAGTCGCTCAAATCTCGAACCCCAATGGCCGCACAGCGATTCGTGGGGGTGGTTTACGGGGCAATTGTCGCGGGGGTGGTTTACTGAGTAGTTAGCCCCCCCCCTACGAGGCGCGCTCGACCCGCCCCGTCGCCCAAAGCCCGCGTGTCCAGCAATCCGCCTGGGACATCTTGTCGCTGCTCGCAGGGGATTCCTCGCCGGGGCCGATGGCGCCGAGCTTTCGGAAGATCTTCGTCGCGGTGGCCTGTTTGGCGCTCTCGGGCGGCTGCCTGAGGGCGTCGCGGCACTCGACGGCCGCGCCCGCGCCCTGCTCGGACACCCTGGGGCAGGTGTAATGCGCGGGGGCCTCGGAGCGCACCGCGATCAGCAGGTGCTCGGCCCTCTCGATTCTCTCGGCCCAGCGCCCCTGCCCCTCGGGCTGCCGGGCGGCGGGCTCGCCCTCGCCCTTGTCCTCTCGAGCCCGGGCGACGGCCGCTACGGGCGCGACCGCAAGAGCGTGCTCGGGAACGCCCGCGCGCGCCTCAATCTCGCCGAGCAGCGCGTTCACCGCGCCCCGCTCGAGGGCATCGCTCTTCCCGGTCCGCTCGCAGCTCATGATCGCGCGCTGCTTGGCGAGCTCGGCGCGCCGAAATGCCCTGCCCGGGGCCCCCTGGATGGGGCCCCTCTGAGTTGCGGACGGAAGATCGCGCAATATCGTCGACGCATCGGCGACGCATCGGCCGCGCGTCGGCCATGCGTCGGCGACGTCGGCGACGCGTCGGCGGCGCCAGCGCGGAGAAAGACGGGCTCCACATCGAAGCGCGTCGGCGATGCGTCGGCGAAGCGACCCCCCGACCCCATCTACTCGGATCCCATCTGGGAGGCCTAAACCTGCAAATGCGCCCATCTAATTTGGCCGGCCGTGGGAACTCGCGGCCCTGCTCGACCGCGGCCCGCGGGGCCGCCTTCGGCAACCCAAGATTCCAATGGGGGGATCAATTGGGTTCTTTCGAAAAACCATAGGGCCCTCATGGACATTCATGGGTTTCCGGGAGGAGCGCGCTTTCTTTGGCAATCCATGAGACCCCCTTGGACATGCATGCGGCCCCTCAAGACGAAGCACAAGATGCCATTGATTACCCGTCGGAAAATTCAATGGAAATCAAAACGGATTCTTCGCATATCATTCGGGCCCCGTCGGGAATCCATCGGGCCCCTCTAGAAATCCAGACAGGATAGATTCCTGAGGACGCCCGCGGGAATCCTTGGGACATGCATCGGGCCCCTTAGGACATCCATCGGACTCTTTTAGACGTCCATGTGTTTCTGTTCGAGAACCATGGGGCCCCGTAGGACAGCGATGGGGGCCCCAAGGCAAACCAAAAGATCCGGAAATTAAAAGCCATCGGAATCCTAAGGAAACGCCATGGGACTCTCGAGTGCATCCATACGCGCCCTTAAGCAAACCATCGTTTTTCTTTGGGCATCCTCGGGGTCCCTTAAAAAACCCATCGGATTCTCGCGACAACCTGCGCGAGTCTAACGGAAGTCCATAGGAGAAGGGCGACGGCGACGACGATGAGGAGGGGGGGAACTTTCCCAGCGCAAGATTCGCCTCGGGGCCCGAAAATTCTGATATGCAATACTCGAATCTGTTTCAGCGTTTTCGCCGGCGCATGTGCGGCATGGCGGCCCATTGGCGGCGGTGCGCAAGAACGGCGGTGAAAAGTTCGGGCTGGGTGCGCATGGGCGAGGAAGAGAAGCACCGTTGAGAATTCTATAGAATTTCTCATGCCATGCATAAGGAACCCTGGGAAGCCGTTGGATTCCTCAGAGCGCCCATCTATGACTTTAGAATCCCATGAGATTCCGACGGAAATCCATCGGAGCCCTTAGGCAATCCATGGGATTCCTCAGACTATTCATCGGACTCATCTGGGAATTAACAGATTTCTTTCGGGCGGCCATGGGATTCCTGCTGGCAACTTGACAAACCAATGGCGGGCACCCATCGGACTCCGTTGGGCGCCCATCAGGTTCCTCGGGACATCCATCGGGTTCCTCCGGACATCCATGGGATTCCATAGGGAATCCACTGGAGCCTTGAGGACACCCATCTGGTTCGAAAGGCAACGTGTAGAAATCGCCCAAAGAACTCCGGAGGAAGTCCAAAGTATTACCCGAGCAATCCAACGTGGATCCCCTTAGGACATCCATGACATTCTTTAATGCATCTGTAGTAACCACTAGGGATTCCATTGGACCCCGTGGGACATCCTTCGGATTTCTTCAAACGCGCGTCGGGGCCCTCAGGGAATCTTTCGGATTCCGAAAGGAGTCCATCGGATGCATCGCGGAATCCATCGGGGTCGCGATGACATCCGATGGATCCCTCTGGACATCCATCGGATACCTTAAGACATACATGGGACTTCGAAAAAAAATGATGTCTATGGTTCCTAAGGAACTCGTGTGGATCAGGTGGAAATCCGCGGGATTCCTTAGCAAACCCAGCAAATCTGGATGGGAGACCATCGGATTCCTTCGGACATCCATCGGGTTCCTTCAGACATCCATAGGAAGCCTTTGGACAACCATCACATTCCCTAGGAAATCCGTGCGAGCCCTGAACAAATCTATAGGAACCCGATGGACATTCCTAAGGTTCCTTCGGGAGTCAAAAAAATCTTTCGGACATCTATCTAATCCTTTACGACAGCCATAGGATTCCTGAAAACGTCCACAATAGTGCTGAAAACGCAAAATGGAAAACCTTTGAAACTAAATGGGTTGCCATCGGAATTCCATGCGACTCCGTTATCAATCCATATGTTTCGTTCTGAAATGCATCGGCATCCATATGACATCCATAGGATAATCTAAAAGAAATCAAATGTATTCCGTCGATCACGTCAAAAAAAAGTGAACTCAATAACCCAATCGGTCACCGTCAAAGATTCACTTCAAGACTCCAGACGAACATGGCACATTTCGCAACGTGCGCGCCCGCACGCGCGCGCGATCGTGTGACACACGTGCGGGCGTGTCACCCGAAATCCCGCTGGCCAGCGTTAAGGCGCACTTCAGTTTCCAAGCCAAAATGGAGAGTTGACCATTGCAGACAAAACATAACTCGCCACGCGCGCGTTCGCGCGAGCGCGCGCGTGGCGATATCTTAATTGCCCAATGAAAGAATCGCCATGTTGGCCTTCGAAATAAACGATTATATTCTCAGAGTTCACACGCGTTTTTCGGATGTGTCCCAAAACAGAAACTTGCACACGTTGGCCTGGGAACAGAAATGATCTCTTAGCGGTGACAGATTTGATGTTGGAAGTGGCATGCGTTTTTCTCCACATCCAAACTGGGGTTCTTGTTTTCTTCCCCATACCCCGCGCAGGAACAAGAAAGAGAACACACCCTCACCCTTTCTTCTTCCATCGCTCATTCAGTCACTCATTTACTCACACACATCATCACTCACATTCATTCACTCACCCACCCACCCACCCATTCGCGCACTCACTCACACACACATCACTCACTCACTTGCCCACTCACTCACCCACTCACGCACCCAGTCGCACCGTCATAATCATCACGTGCTCACGCACTCACTCACCCACCTACCCGCCCATGCACTCACTCACACACGCTCATCATCATCATCATCATCATCATCATCATCATCATCAGCATCATCAGCATCATCACCATCATCAGCATCACCGTCCTCACCCTCATCATCATGATCTTCAACAATCGGAGTCGTCACGGATCATCGGCGGGTCATCGGAGTCCTGCAACTGTCGTCACTTTTGGGCCCCTGCGGCCTGATGAATCTGGAGGAAATATCCGGCGGGAGCCTCATCTGTCAGGGAATTGCGGGAAAAAAAAAAACGTCTCAAGCAGGAGCCCCCTCCCCGTGGAGCCCGCAGCTCATGTTTTTAATCCGAGGCGGGCCATCGGAATCCTGCAGCTGTCATCATTTTTGGGCTCCTGAAGCCTCAATATGTGGAAAAGCGACGATCCCTTGTAAACCACGCGGGATTCACGCTCCCAGGGTCACGATCCCTCGTAAATTACGCTGCGTCCGCGCTCCCAGGGCCGCGATCCCTTGCAAATTACACTCCCACAGCCACGATCCGTTGTAAATTCGCTGCGCCCGCACTCCCAAAACCCCTTGTTGGGGCATCCTCGGACGTTCAGGTTCCTGGAAGTCTACAAAATCCAGCGTCTCGCTCGAGACATCCTCTCACTTTCTACAAAACGAGCGATTCGCTCGAGATATCCGCAACAAGCGAAAACTGTCATTTGACCTAAATAATTTATCGAACGGACGCTCAAAAACCCGTGTTTCGCTCGAGACGTCCTCAGAAATAATTCCGCCGGCCCTCTTCAAACTTCGTCATTTATAGCAGAAAGAATCCGCCGGCCTCCCCAAAACAAAACCAAAGGTTCCGGGAACAAAAACTTTCCCCTGGGGCTTCGGCCCGTCCCACCGGCCACCCGGAAGGAGCCGGAAGGGTGCTCAAAATGCCAGGGTGGTTGCCCCAGTCGCCTTCAAGACGGCCAAGATGCCTCCCAGACGGTCAAGATGGTCTCCAAGACAGCTAAGATGGCTCCAGAATGCCTCCAAGACGGCCCAATATGCACCCCAGACGGCCATAGCGGGCCTCAAGAAATGACAAGACGGCCTCAGTGGCCGACAAGAGGCCTCCAAGAAGGCCCAAGAGGCCTCTAGGAGGTCCTCCAGGGAAGCCCGAAAAGGCACAAATGATGGATTTTCCGAAAAATGTTCGAAAGATGTTGGTATTCCATTTTTGTTCCGCTTTCCGACGGCCCGAGACGGCCCAAGAGCCCCAAGGATCGCCCCAAGATCGCCCAAGAGGCCTCCCAAACGGCCCCAGAGCGGCCCAAGAGGCCCAACGGCCCCGAGACAGCCCAAGAGGCCTCCAAGATGCCCAAGATGGCCTCCCAAAACGGCCCTGGAGCATCCCAAGAGGGCCCCCCGTCGGCCCAAAAAGGCCCCCAAGACAGCTTCCGACGCCGCCTGACGGGCCAGGAGCCCACCAAGACGGCCCCAAGATGGCTCGAAAATGGCCCAAGACGACCCAAGAAGTCCCCAAGAGGCCTCCAAGACGGCCCAAGAGGCTCCAACAGGGCCTCCTCCTACTCCTCCTCCCGATCCTGATCCTCCTCCTCCTGATCCTCCTCCTCCCTTCCTCCTCCCCGTCCTCCTCGTTTTCCTCCCTTGTCCTCCTCCTCCTCCTCCTCCTCCTCCTCCTCCTCCTCCTCCTCCTCCTCCTCCTCCTCCGCATGCTCATATAATGTTCCTGTTTTCCTCCTCCTCCTCGTCCTCCTCCTCTTCCTTCTCGTCCGTTTCCTCCTCCTCCTCCTCCTCCTCCTCCTCCTCCTCCTCCTCCTCCTCCTCCTCCTCCTCCTCCTCCTCCTCCTCCTCCTCCCCCGCGCTGGCCGCGGGTCTGGCGCCCCCGCCAGCTCTCAGGGGGCTGCCCTGAACAATAATCCCCACAATCTTGCACCTGTTCACAATGGCCGGCCCTCTTCTGGAGACCGGCCTGCGCACGAGGTCATACAACCGGGAGAAAGGGGAGAGGAAAGCAGCAGCAGGAGGAGGAGGAGGAGGAAGGAGGGGACAGCCGCGCAAAAAACGCAGCAGCAGGAGCGGCCCGGCAGGGGAAGGGGAGGGAGGGGGAAGGGAGAGGGGGACGGGGGGCGGCGGCGGGCGTCGGGGTGGTCGCTGTGGTCTTCAGGTGGTCGTCGTGGTCGTCGTGGTCGCGCTGGTGGTGGTCGCGGTGGTCGTATTGGTGGTGGGCGTGGTGGCTGGTAGTTGTGGTGCTGGAGGTCACTCGTGCTGGTGGTGGTCGTGGTGGTCGTGCCGGCGGTCAGTCTGCTGGTGATGCTGGTGCTCGTGGTGGTCGTGCTGGTGGTGATGTTGGTGGTCAGCCTGCTGGTTGTGGTGGTCGTCAGTGGTGGTCCTCCTCCTCCTCCTCCTCCTCCTCCTCCTCCTCCTCCTCCTCCTCCTCCTCCTCCTCCTCCTCCTCCTCCTCCTCCTCCTCCTCCTCCTCCTCCTCTCCTATCATTCTATGTTTCCTCCCCCTCCTCCTCCTCCGCCTCTTCCGCCCTTTCCTGCTCCTGCTGTTCCCCCATGACGTTTTACGATCCCTCCTCTCACGCCTCGGCGATCATGCTCGACCTGGCTTGCTGGAACCTCCGCGCGTGTCCCCCCGCCCACACACCCTTGGCGCCGCCCAGCGGGCGCCTGCAGCCAGGGCCGCCAGGGGTCCGGGGCGCCCAGCCCGCGCCAGTTGAGCTGGCCCTGCCTGAACCGCCGCTGCCGCCGCTGTCGCTGCCGCCATCGCAATCGCCATCGCCGTCGTCGTCGTCGCTTGACGTCTGCCCTCCCACATCATCTGTTTTGTTTGCTCTTTATCTGCCTCGCTCCGCTGGCGCAATTACTCCTCCTAGCCGCCGACGCAAGCAGGTTTTCTTCCTCGTCTTCCCTCCCATTTCCTCGTCGTTTTCTTCTCCTCCTCCCACTCCCCTTTTTCCCTGTTTCCCTCCCTCCTCCTGGCGAGTTGAATCGCACGGATCCGTCAGATGCCGCCCTCCCCCACTCGAAGGTTGGTCGGCCCTGTGGGGTTGATCAAACAGGGACCCAGGGGGTTCCTGGAGCGTTCGCTCCGAGCATCGCCAGCTGAGGGGTACGTTATTGTTATGGCGTGAGCGATCGTGGCAGACATCACAGAGAGAGGGAGAGAGAAAGAGAGAAATACACATATAAACCCACAAAAGGTGTTATAAACATATGTTCGTCTATATTCGTCGAAAGAGAGAGAATAATACAGGGGAGGTAATTACGGCACGTCGGCGATCAGTGCGGCGGCGGGCGGTGGCAGCGCGGCAAGGCGCGCGGCCAGGCCACGCACGCCAAGCGGCGAAGCTGTGGCAAGACACTGCGGCTATTGGCCACACTCGCCAAGGTGGAAAGCACAAAGGCTTTCCACCACTCCTACGACGGGGGCCTTCGCCTGCAAACAGCCGTAAAATCCCCGAGCGAAGGATTGGCGGCCGCCCGTGGTGGGCCCCCCGAGCGTGGGGCAGGTTTGCGCCTTCCGCGGCGGTGGCCAGGTTGGTCCCGCTGCCCCTTCTTCCACGGCGCGCCCCCTTTCCATCGATTGCAAGCGCCGCGAGTAGCGGCCAGCATTGAGGTGGCAGGCGGCAAATGTGGCGGCGCAGTCAGCCCGCATCATGAGGATGCGCGGCAATGGCGCATGGGCTTGAGAAGGCCGTGCCGAAGCTTTTCCGAACAGGGCGCGGCCAACGAAAGTGGCCATGGATGGGCCGAGGAGGCAAAGATGCAAGGCTACCCTTGGGAGCGGCGCGCATTCTTACGATGCGGGTCGACTGCGATGCAGGGGTGGAAAAAGTGGGTCAGGCGCATGCTGCAGCAGACTGCAGGAAACACGTGGCGGCCGCTCTCCGGCGATCGCCAGGGTCGGCGCGCTTGGCGCAGCAAAGGCAGGAGTGAAGGAACAGGGCGACCGCGCGGGGACGTGGGTGAGAAACTTTTGCCCAGGGGCGGATCGCAAACAGATGGGCAGCCGCTCGGCCGGTCTCATCGCGAGGCCCATGCCTCGCTGCTTCGCTGCCTCGCTGGTTGTGGGCGATCAGGGGGCGCGTCTCCTGATGCGCCAGGCTGGTCAACTAGTCGAGCTGGGGCAC
Source organism: Prorocentrum cordatum (assembly GCA_963575745.1). Lineage (NCBI taxonomy): Eukaryota > Dinophyceae > Prorocentrales > Prorocentraceae > Prorocentrum > Prorocentrum cordatum. Next base: position 649,629 of record CAUYUJ010014560.1, read on the forward strand.
GATCGCGAATGATGGCTGCGGTTCCTGTGTGGCTCTGCCCCGCGCGGGATGGCTGCGTCCGCGGCGCTGGCCTCGCCCGCGGACTGGGTCGTGGCGCCGTCCAGCCCTTCTTCCCCGAGGTAGGCCGCGTCTTCTCTGTCGTCGGCAGTAAGTGGCCTGCGCCGTCGGCGCCATTTGTGTCGAGGCGCTTGCATCGGCGAGCACCCTGCGGGTAGGCGCCGCGTTTCCGCCATCGGGCGTCGCGGCGAGAACCGGCCGAATTCCGCGGCGACGCGGTCAAACCTGCTGACGGGGTCGGCGATTTGCATTGCCTTCCGCTCTTGCGGGGCGGGCGCTGCGGACAGTAAGCCTGCGTGCGCGGGCGCGGTGAGAATGTCGATCTGTGGCATTGTAGTCGGTTGTCCGCGCGCGCGGCGAATGTCCGTCGCTGAGCGGCCCCCGGTTGTCGCCCACGCCGCGGGTCGCAAGCTGCGCGGCCCTGGCGGATGGGGCGGCCCCCGGGGCCTCGATCAACTCGTCGATCTGCTCGGCGGCAGCGCGGCGCGCGCGAGGTCGCGGCGCTGGCGGGCGACTTCAGCTAGCATCGGCAGGTCGGCGCAGTCGTCGGCAATCGCGCGGGCGATCTTCGCGGCAAGCTGGCGGTCGAAGCAGCGAACACGGGCGGCCCGCTTGAGCGCCATCGCGAAGAGTCGGGCCGCCGGGGGCGCGTCGCGTCGGAAGCACTCGCTGTGGAAGGACGCGACGCTGGCCATCAGGGCGTCATATTCGCGCCTGGGCCCCCGGCCAGGTCACCGGGGGCCTCGGGGCCGCCGATGCCGCGGATGGCCCCTGAGATCATCCCGCGGACGTGGATCTTGATGCGATGGGCGTTCTCCGCGTAGCGCCTGCCGTTGACGGCGTTGGTCAGGCGCGCGATGGCACCCCGCTGGTGCTCTTCGCCTAACGACCCTGATGTCACTTCGACGCGCGGTCGCGCGACGGGCGCGGCGGCCTGCTCGCGCGCTGTCTCCGCGCGCGGCGCGGTCGGCGCCCTAGCGGCAGCATTGACAAACTACGGCTCGCAAAGCAATTTCATCGGAACCCGTGTTTCTGCCGTCCGCTAGACCGCGGCGCCCCGCCGTGGCTGCAGCAGCTGGCGGGGGCGTCGCCCCGCGCGGCGGCGCCTTGAGTGGTGCGATTAGTATCGGCGGCGCTTCGCGATGCGAGCCGTCGCTCGGCGCTGCCGCGGCGTCGATGTCGGACTGGGCCGCGGATGTGGGCGATGCCATTGCGCCTTCGGCTTGGTCGCTGGCTCGGTCGTTGTCTGGGGGCAAGTCACCCGCCGCTCTACGATCATGCGTGGTCGGGTTCTCCGCGCGCGTGGAGCTGATTGCCGGGGGCACGGTCTGCCGGTCGCTGGACTGGTAGAGCGCGCCGCCCGCCGTCTTCCGGGCGCCGCGCATCTGGCCGTCGCCGATTCTCGAAATCACGGCCGTCGCTGCGCCCTTGGACGCCGCCGGGGCGGGCGCGCCCGCGCGGCGCCTGCGGGGGGGGGGGAGGGGGGGGGCGCGCGGCGCCGCCGCCCCCCCGCGCGCCTGGCGAATCCACGGGGGGCTCCACCAAAGGCCCGAGAGGGTGGGTTCGAGGACTTGGATGCCGCTTTCTGCCACTGGTGGATGTTATCGGGTCGCGGTTGGCGCCCGGGAAGCATTCCTCGCTGATGGGGGAAAGTAATCGCGTCCACTTGCATCGCAAAACGGCGCCGCCAAGGTCGTCCCGTTCCGATTCGCGGGCGTCATTGTAGAAGCAAGCCCGCGCGGTCCACGTCGCCGGGCTGCGGCTGCGAGTGCGACGCGCGATTGCGGCGTCGGCTGCTCGCGACGGGGGGCGGGTGGCAGGCCGCGCGGGGGGTTTGCTTGCCCCAGTGCTCGCGCTAGCGCGCGCTCGCCCCACGTCTGGCAGTTTGGGGGGTGAGCTGGTGGGGGCGGGCAGTTCGGCGGAGGCGGTTCGCTGTGGGCGCGGGCGCCGTCGGTGGGGCTCGCGGCCAAGACTCGGCTCGTGGTTCTGAGGGCGCGGGCGGTGCCCCGCGGGGGCTGCGAACGCCCTCTCCGCGCGCGATGCGAAGGGCGCAGGCGGGGGAAGGCGCCGCTCACGAGCGCGCGCCTGGCGAAGCCTTATAGATCCAACTTCCTCTCGCAATCATCGTGGAAGCCGCTGCAGGAGCGGTTCCTCGTCTCGGCGAGCGCCTTGACACCCCCAGGGCGGGCGTCGCTCCTGATGTGGGATATCAAGATGTGGGCGTCGCCCACCGCTGCGTCCACGCAGCCGCAGGCGCGAACGTCGGCCGGCCGTGCCCGGGCGGCTGGCTCTGGTCGGGGGCGGCCGCGCGACGGCAGTGGCCTCGCGCGGCGGCGCCGTGGTGGTCGCGGCGCGGCGCCCCTCGATGCGATATTGCATGCGACGTCGGCCGGCGGGTGCCAGCTCGTGCCGGCTATGTGTGGGCGCTGAGATTTGCCGTTGGTCGGCGGCCCCAATTGGAAGCCGCATCGAACCTCGACGTCGCTGAAGCGGTTGGTGGCCGCAGGTAAATGGGGCGACGTCGCGGTTGGGGTATTCCTTGGCTGCGCGGAGGCCTGCTCGAGGCTGCGGTGCGAGTTGGAAGTTCTTCTGCTCGAAGATGAGACTGGCGCTGCGCGGGCGAATCGTTCTTGGCTCTTTGATTGCTAGTGCCCGTGAAGGAAAAGAGGAGCGGAAAAGCTTCGCTCGGTTCCTGAGGGTTGCTGTTTGAACCCGTCACGGGTAACACGAGTCGAACGACACGGTTCTTCGAATGCACTGCTTATCTGCTTCTTGTAGGTCTGCGTGCCTGTCAACCTGGGCGGTGAGAACCTTGTGGGCCTGACCGGGGTGGGTCAAACTTGCCCCGTTGGGTCCCAAGTGCTGTGGAGCGAGGCGGATCATGTCGGTCTCGGCTAGATATTTGCCCGTGGCCACGATAATGCCGCGATTAATGCCCGTCGCTCCGCGTCGAATACGTTGCAGTCGTGTTGTGTTCTGGTCCACGCGGCGGTTCGGTAGTGTGGTACCTGAGTCGGTATTCCTGAGTAGTGCCGCCCCATGTTCTCGATGTTGGCGGCAGCGCCGTTCCTGCCAGAGGAGCTGTAGATCGCGTCGTTGCTATTCTCAGGGCTGTTCCTATTCCACATGTGGTGGGTCGCGCCCAGATGCCCGGTCTTGCAATGGTGGCTGTAGAGCGTTGTCAGCCATCCTCTTGGCGTGTTGGTGCTGCGTGGGTGTGCTGTCTGCCTGTGGTGTCTGACGCGATTCTTCGTTGCGGAGTGCCCAAGCCTTCGCGCAGCAGGTTGAAAGAATCGCGGGCCCAGTCGGGTGTCCGCGGGAAGTATGCTAGTCGAGTCGTCAAACTCATTCTCGGATGTGTTGCCCGCATCGGATTCTCGGTTGGTTCTCTTTCTGGAACTCGGGAACCGCGCCTGGTGCGATGTCTGCCCGTCAGCGCTTGTCTAGTTGAAATGCGCACTCGGCGTTTTGAGCGGCGTGGTCCTTTGTGCCATCGGTTATCATGATGTCCGCCATGTTGGAGAAAGTAAAATCCGGAGGCTCGTCGAAGACGCGGTAGTGGATCGTGGCGATGCATGGGTCGATCCCGTCAGCAAGCGTTCTGCCCTCATCCTCGCCCTCCCTGGGCCCTAGGCGTGGGCGCCTGCCCCTGGAGGCCACACTCGAAGCGGGGAGAAAGGGGCACGGCTTGAGCGAGGGGAAACTGGAATGGGAACAAGGGCGGAGTCTCCACCGGCGAGAGGGCGCAAAGCGGTGGGCGCCATCGGTCCTCCCTGCTTGAACCCCTTACCATTATTCTCTCAATTAATCCTCCCCCTCCGCACGTCCGTCTCTTCATTATGTCTCTCGCTCCATCCTGTCAGCCTCCCTGCCTCTCTTCCGTCCCTCTCTCCAGCGACACTCCTCCCAATTCTATACCCTTTTCCCTCTGCTTCTCTCCTCGGTCCGTTTCTTCCTTTCAAACCGCCTGAATCAATGGTTCCTCTTCGCCCGTCCTTGCCACCCCAGTCTCCATCAGCCGCGACCGAAAACATATGATATCCGAGAAGACGAAGGCTCTTGCGAGAACGGCGTGGTGCACACAGAGCCAGGGGACACATGGTGTTCAATGCCATGGATTACACAAAAGTGCCCTCGATCGTGCAGGTCCGACCTGTCCATTCGTCCGACGGCACGTCCTCCTCCTCCTCCTCCTCCAACTCCCCGTCCTTTATGATTCGGCTCCTCCTGTCTCACCCTACTGCGGGGGCGCGCTTGGCTTTCTCGCACGCGGCGATGACGAAGCCGCTCTTCGTGCGGGCGTTCAAGAAGTAGATCTTCATGTCGTCGAGGTAATCAATTATCTGTTCCTCGCTCGACAATGCTCACAAAGAATCCGATCAACTCCGATCTCTCGACGAGTCATCTCGGGAACACGTTTTTGGCATCTCTCGGCGTCGTGGGCACATTCCTTCTCGAGGCAGCTTCGTTTGTGTGGGTCGGACGCCGAGCGGCCAGATCATCACGTATCTGTTGACTTGCGGCCGGGGGAGAAAGGGCAAGCTCCTCTGTCCCCCCCGACTCGATGCTGGACGGGATTTCGAATCGCAAGTGGCGCGCCCGAAATGGGCACAGAAAAAAATAGGTACGATGCCCAACAACAAATGTCGATGCTGGACGGGATTTCGAATCGCAAGTGGCGCGCCCGAAATGGGCACAGAAAAAAATAGGTACGATGCCCAACAACAAATGTCGTCCAACAGCAGCCACTGTCGCAATTGGGCGGGTGACTTTTCCTCCAATGTTGCCCGTTCCTTGGATATTCCTTGGGTTCCTCGGGTTCCCCGCCCCCGGTGCCTCCGTTGCCCGTTTCCCGGAGGTTCTTCGGGTTCCTGGGGTACCTCGGGTTCCCAGGGCTCCCCAGGTTCCCCGTGTTCTTCGGGTTCCTCTGGTTCCCTGGGTTCCTCGGGCTCTTCGCATTCCCCGGGATCCCTGGGTTCCCCGCCCCCAGTGCCTCGTATTCTTACTGAGCCCTGTCCAAGCAATGCCAAGCAATGCCAAGCAATGCCAGGCAATGCCAAGCAATGCCAAGCAGTGCCAAGCAGTGCCAAGGACAAGCAATTCGAAGCAATGCCAAGCAACGCCAAGCAATGCGAAGCAATGCGAAGCAATGCCAAGCACTGCCAAGCACTGCCAAGCGCTGCCAAGCGCTGCCAAGCAATGCCAAGCAATGCCAAGCAATGCCAAGCACTGCGCCCGTGCAATAGGAAACTTTCCCCTTATTGGAATCGCGCGGAATTTCATGTCTCACGTGTACAAGGTCCGTGGCGACATCGAAAACGAATCCTGCTCAGAATGAGCAAGTACTTTTGCCCGTCTTCGTCCCCATTATTTCTGTACCAATTTCGACCGTACCGATCCGACGCCTCCAAAACACGTTGATTTGGATGATCCTGGCGATCCCCTTCTCCAAATGGCTGTTTCTGCTGCGACGCTCGGGCCGTGTGTATACCGAATCCTGCATGTCCACGCCAACGAACGCACCTGAGGAAAAATTCGGTGATGACATGGCTGTCTGCTGAATAAACGCCAAACACTGTTTAGGAATCGCCAGTCATGAAAGCCGGGGTGGTTTACCCTCCCTTAATACTATGCCGTATGCAAATTACGAATCCAGACAAGTCCCAGACAACCCAACACAACGCGTACAACCCCTCCAAAAAGGAGGTCATAAACTTCCCAGCGAGTAACTGTGGCCGGAAAGCACGCGTTCATGGCTTCTTGACTGCTGCAAGCAAGTTATGCGTAGGTGGGTGGGAAATTTGCTCGGCCATTGCAGTGGCCAACATCAATGTGTTCAGAGTAATTGGAAAAAGAAGAGCAGACTTTACCCCCATGCCGAGATCGCGCTAGACCGTACACCTTCGCAGATTGCTGAGAACGCACGCTCGTCCATCCCAAACGCAACCTCATACAATCCCCGATGAGCCCCTTACCGAACCCCGCCCCTCATCCATGGCAGTCACGATTTCAACTTGGGGTGCTCCCCGCACGTCTGAAACACGTGAGAACATCGTGTGCCACTCGGAAGTCAAGACGTCTGCGCGACTGACGAAACCCCCAGACATACATTTGTCTTGTTCGCCATTGAACGAAAAGAAACTATGCGGGCCACGTGCGCGCGCATGTCGACATCATTCAAGAAACATCGCGCGCATGTCAGAACTGCAAAATTATACATTTACACCACCACACGCGAGCACCCCTGGTCGCGCATGGTGAAACCGTTGATGAGCCATTGGTGTTCCAAGCATTTCAAGGTAGATGTATTCGACACATATGAGCAAACAACTTTTGCTGCAAGGACACGTCTGTCAAGTTCTGCGCCGACGCGTCATCATCATTATCTTCATTACCGACATCACCGTCGCCATCATCGTCATTCTCATCATCATCAGCATCAGCTTCAGCATCATCATCATCATCATCATCCTCAATATCATTCTCATTATCATCGCCATCACCATCAACAACAACAGCCGCATCAACATCAACGTCACCATCACCATCGGACCGTCAACAACAACATGATCATCGTTATCATCATCGTCAACACCATCATTGCCACCGTCATCGTCAAGACCGTTATTTTCATCACCATCACCATCAACTCACCGACATCCTCACAACCGTCGTCATCACCATCCACATCGCAATCGTCGTTGTCGTCGCTCTCGTGCTCGTCGCTCCTACCGTCACCATCACCTTCGTGGTCGTCGCCGATGTCGGCGTAACCATCGTTCCTCGCCCGCCCGAGTCATGAACCTGCATGAGAATCGTTCTCGCGCCACTACGCCAGTTTTGCGTTGTCCAGAAGGTGCGGAGACGTTTGCTCGGACCTTGAAGCTGGCGACCCCAGGCTCTTCAAACACGAATTGCACCGAATAGATTCAATGTGGCGGCACAGCGACCCGAAGGCGTGCTAGAATATCTTGCACAAGATTCATCACACGATTTCTATGATTTACTTCGCACGTGCGTGGCGGCCCCTGGGGGCCCCGCACGAAAAGTACCCCTGACACTCCTGGTTGACTCCAAGGAGCCTCGGTTCAGAGATGGTTCTCGTCCTGGGCGCGGCCGTCAACGTCCTAAAGAGCGCCCCGGCAGCTCTCCACGGAGCCTGCAGGAGAGACGAAGAGGGTCCCCGAGAGGCATCCCAAGACATCCTGGTATGCATCCAAAAAAACCTTCTTTTTTAAAACCCACACCCCAAACGAGGTGAGGGGTGGGCGGACGGTCGCAGGTAGATCGACGAGAGTCGCAACGCGTTCGAGCCTCCTGTGCAGCTCCCGAGCCACACCAGGACACCCACCAGGACTCCTGCGACGAACTCCAGAGAAGCTGAATCACCTCTGAGATTGATGACGCAACGCGTCGGGCTAACACCGCCACGCAGAGGCGCCGCATGGGCAACGCGCCCACGACGACACGTCAGCGATCGGACAGCGTGGACCAGCGGATTGGGCGAAGGGATTGGTGAATGGTTTCGGGCGTTTCTTCTTACATCATCCCTCTTCCCATCCGGGGAAGGGTTCGCACCCCCTCCAGTTCCCTACCCCTGCATCTGGGCGGGGGGGTGCGAGATTCTAAAATGTCGAATGCTGGCATAAGCGAGGAAACGCAAATCCGTGACGTTACGCAGGGCTTGCCAGCGCGACGGCCTCCTGAGGGGGGGGGTCGATAATTGGAACCTTTTCCCGTTTTGTTGATCGATGTCCCTCAAGAGTGCCCCAAGGTGGCCCCCGAGGCTGCCAAGGCAGCCCAAATAAAAGCCCAGGAGACCCCAAAAAGGCCACCCAGAAGCCCCCCAAATGCCCAATAAACCCCCAAGAGACCCCCAAGAGGCCCCAACAGGACCCCAGATGCACTCAAGACGCACCAAAAAGCCTCGACGCTCATTTTGGCCTCCTGGGGGGAGCCCTAATTGAGGACACCCCCCCTTTTACTCAATCTCTTCCAAAACTGCCACCGAGGCTCCCAAGATCGGCCCAAGAGGGGCGTCCAGGAGGCCCCAAGAGACCGCCAATCTGCCCCTCGGAGGCCCCCGAGAGACCCCTTAGAAGTCCCAAACGGTTCAATGAAAAGCGAGGGTCCGGTGTTCCATGAAGTAACAAAATGAAACTCCACTTCTTGGGCTGACGCAGTCGACGCATCACGGCATCCCATAGCTTCTCCTTGATGGCAAGCAAGACGAAAGATGAGAGATAAGGCCTAGGATAAAGAGATGACCATCGGTGGATGTGGCCTCTCTCCGACGCTCAGGTTCATCGGCACCTCGCAGGCGCGAAGCAATCACATTGGGCAACGCTACCTTGAACCTAGGACAGCGCTGGACATGGACCACGACGTTCGCTATACAATCTCCCCTTTTGAACACCTTCAGAATCAAAAGGGGTGTGACCGAACGTCACGCCCAGTCCGATTGTAAATTGCGGTAAAGATATAAGAGGGGAAACGACTGCTACCTTCCCCACAGCACGAGAAGTCAAGACAATTAAGAAACAGCATCGTCCGCCGACCTTTTGGGGTTCATCGACGTGTGAGATGTCTCTCCCTTCCCAAACCCCTCCCCCGGTACCCTGTCCGGTCGATTGGGAAAAAAAGGGGGGTGAAGGCGGGGTTCCCCCAGGATGTGGGTGAACGTGCCTGGGGGGTCAGAAGGCCCCGAAATAGGTCAAGAGAGCCCCAAGAGGTCCTTGGGGCGGTCTACGAGGACCACGATTCGCCAAAAACTTGTTCGAAAACGCCCACGCTGGCCCCCCCAAAATCCAAGAAACCCTCAAGACGCCCCAAGAAGCTTCCAAGAGGCGCCCAAAGAGGGCCGCAGGAAACAACAACCGTCCGATTCCCTTCAGAAAGCGTACAAATGCAACACCTTCGCCTCTTGAGCGTTCACAACGTCCCAGACGGCCCGAGAGGCCGTGAAGAACGCACCAAGACGGGCCAAGAAACCCCCAAGAGGGTTCCAAAACGTCCCAAGGAATCCCCAAGACGGCCCAGGAGAACCCCAAGACAGCCCCACCAGGAGGCCCAGAGGGGCAACCCGAAAGGACATTTCGAGTCATCCAACCCCGCAACAAACCCCCAAGAGGCCTCCAAAAAGTTCAAGAACTGTATCCGAGACGCCCCCGGGACGCCTCCCACGAGACCCCATCAGCCATCCGAGTGGCTTCAGACCTGCAACCCAAGCACGGTGGCGGGATGTGCTGAAGGCCATTCGAGAATCATTCGTCGGGTGTTTTGACAACTGCCTTCCGTCTGCGTACGTGGGTGATCGCCCTTTTCCCCACGCGTGCCCGTTACCCTGTGGCGTACCCAACTCAGTTGCATCATGTGACAAGAAGAGCTGACCCAAACTTGCCAGGACAATGGCAGTGCAGGCGCCGTTATATGTTGTGCAACCTACATGGGATGCGCTCACGTGGCACAATTGACAAGGCAACACAAGGACACGGAACGAGGGCTCAATCTTGAGGAGGACATGGGGCCGGGAACGAAGGGCAAAAAAGGACGCGCGGGGGGGCGAACCGTCAGCGCGGTAGCAGCAGATGGAAGGTAGCAGGGGGCAGAGGACCACGACGATAGTGACGGGAGGACACCGAAGAGTGTTGCTTTGTCGGTGGCAGGCTAAAGTATCAGCGTTGCCTGCGCCATGTCGCCGCGGCGCTCGAACAAATTATTAAACCTGCTTTTCGTCAGTGCAAGAACCGCGAAGGCACCGCCGCGGCAGCACGTGCCGGACCTCCTCCCCCGGTTCCTCCTCCTCCTCCTCCTCTTCTTCCACCTCGTCTTTTCCTTCCTCCTCTTCCGTCTCCTCCTCCTCCTCTTCCTCCTCCTCCTCCGCCATCCCTCTCCGCCGCCTCTGGGCCCCTCAAAATGATGAGGTCTCATCCGAATATGAATCAAATGTCACTCCGACGGGCACCCCAGCAACCCGCAGAAGTGGCGACAGTTTCGCAAATCGCAACCCCACATCGATTGCGAGGTCTCCGGGTGGTCTGGCTAAGACGTCGTTACGTTGGGCCCCGCAGCACTCCTCGAAAGTGGCGACACGTTCCCAGATCGCAGCCCCACAAGGATGGCGATGTCTCCTGGTGGTTTGAATAAGACGTCACTCCGCTGGACCCCCCAGCAGCCCTCGAAAATGGCCACAGTTTCGAGCCCCACAGGGATGGCGAGGTCTCCTGGTGGTCTGGGCAAGACGTCATCCCGCTGGACACCCCAGCTGCCTCCGAACATGGCGACAATTTCGCAGATCGCATATCACCGCAAAGATGGCGAGGTTTCCAAGTGGTCTGGGTAAGACGTCATTCCGCTGCACCCCCCAGCAACCCTCGCAAGTGGTTACAGCTTCGCAGATCGCAGCCCCCCCTCAGGGAAGGCGAGATCTCCTGGTGGTCTGCGTCAGACGCCACTCCGCTGGAACCCCATCCGCTCTCGAAAATGACAACAAATTCGCAGTTTGCAGCCCCTCAAGGATGGCAAAATCTCCTGGTGGTCCGCGTAAGACGTCACTCCGCTGGACCCTCCAGCAAAACTCGAAAGTGGCGGCAGTTTCGCAGATCGCAGCCCCAAAAGGATGGCGAGGCTTCCTGGTGGTCCGCGTAACAAATTGGCGACCGTTTCGAATATCACTGCCCCGCAAGGATGGCGAGGTCTCCTGGTGGTCTGGGCAAAACGTCGCTCCGCTAGACCCCCCAGCAACCCTCGAAAGTGGCTATAGCTTCGCAGATCCCAGCCCCCCCCCCAGGGATGGCGAGGCCCACGTTAGGCTTGGGTAAAACGTCACTCCGCTACACCCCCCTGGAGCTCCCGAAAAAAGCGGCACTTTCCCAGCTCGCAACCCCACAGAAATTTCAAGGTCTCCCGGTAGTCCGCGTAAAACGTGATTCCGCTAGAACCCCCAGCGGCCCTCGAAGTGGTTACAATTTCGAGGGCGCTCTGACGGGGCCTCCCTGGAGGAGTCGGATGGGCGTGAAACGTTGCAAGTACTATGGTCTTTCAAAACCATCCTCGCTATGGCGGGCTTCCTTGGAGGGGTACCAAGTGCACGACACCTGATACATAAAATGGTAACCCGATACCCTCGCTCTAGCGAGGCCTCCTTGCAAGGATGAAGCGGGCACGAAACCTGAGACATAGGATTGTAATTACCGATGCCCTCTTCGCTCTGGCAGGGATTCCCTGGAGGGGTGGGAGGGGCACGACACTCCATAACAAACATAATATTCCGATACCCTCCTCGCTCTGGCGGGGCCTCCCTGGGGGGGTGGGAGGGGGGGCACGAAAACTGATACATGACAGTCGTCGTAGTGGTGGTGGTGATAGAAATATGAATACTGGTAGTAGTGGTAGGGGCAATCGTAAACTAGATTAACAGAGGCAGCGGGAGGCGGGAGCAAGAGTGCTCCATCAGAACAAAAAGCCCCACTCAGGATGCGGGGGAAACGAGAAAAACATAGGTAAATCCGCCCGATCCTGCATGTGAGCTACAAGGAGCTAGCAAGAACTTCACCTCTGAGCCTAAACACAAGCTTCACCTCTGCTTGGGGGGGTAGCCAAGGTGGCTCTGCCGGGGAAGGGGTGACGGGGGGGGGGCGGTCCCCCATCTGGCGTTTCCTTAATGATTTGCGCATCCCCAAAATGTTTCGGGGGGTCCCACGGACCCCGTCAGATCTAGCCGCTACCGCTTGAAGGCGTTTCTTTATATTCGGCGATGACAGGCGTCATGGGGGGGGGGGAGGGCGGGGGGGGTATGACGTGACGCCCCCCCCCCCCCGCCGTGTGTTTCTGGCACCACAGCCGCGCCCGCGCGCACGACGCGACGAGCGACGAGCGACGAGCGACGACGACGACGCGATCAGCATGTAAGTGGCGATTTGCCCATTGCGCCTGTGTACACCACAACGCTCGCGTGCACCACGCCGCGCGTGTGCACCACAGCGCCTGCGTACACCGCAACAGCCGTGTGCAACAAACCGCCCGCGTATACCACAATACTTGGGAGCACTACAGCGCTGGTGTACATACACCGCAGCAGCCATGTGCAACACAACGCCTGTGTACACCACAGTGCTTGCGTGCGCCGCAGCGCCTGTGCACGCCACAGCGCCCGTTTACACTACAGCATCTGCGTGCAACGCAGCGCTGGTGTACACCACAGTGCCTGCATGCATAGGACAGGTAGAAAGAGCATGTACGTCAGGATCTGATGCGGACAATTACGCGCCACGCCAGGAAAGTTCTTATAATCGAATGCGACGTTTTTCCCTCCTCCACCCTCCTCAACCTCCTCCTCCTCCTCCGCGTCCTCCTTTTCCTCCTTCGTACCCCCTGTCGTGAGGCTTGGCGTTACAACGCACGTGCGCATCTCAGCGTGCACCGCAAAATGGTCGATTGGATCGGTCCACTTGGTTCTCGGACGGCCAGTTTAGCTGGAGCCTTCCGGACGCAAGTGGGAGTTTGGGTGATGCGGGCGGACTCGGGGGGGCCCTTTAGATTCCAGCGGCGCTCCTTTGTCCATGAGGAATTGTTTTCCATTGTTTTCTCTGGAATCCACACGCGCTCCATTTTGTCACAAGGATTCGTTCTGAAATTTTATATACAACAATGGTGCTGTGTTGCACACGGCTGATGTGGTGCACACAGGCGCCGTGGCGCACACAGGCACTGCAATGCACGCAGGCATTGTGGTGTACGCTGGTGCTGTGTTGCGCACGGCTGATGTGGTGTACGGAGGCGCTGTAGTGTACACAAGAGCTGCTGTGCCCGCAGGCACGGTGGCACAAACTGACGCTGTGTTGCACGCGGCTGCTGTGGTGTACATCGGCGGCGTGGGTGTATACAGGCGCTGTGGTGCACGCGGGCACCGTGATGTACACAGGCGTTGTGTTGTATATCGCCACCTACATGTTCGTGCTACCCGTCCTCCGTCGTTCCTAACCATTCCCAAACGCCGCCAGCGCGAAACGTGACGTCATCGACCCCCTCCCCCCCCAGATGATTGCCGTCATCGGCCCGGAATTAAAAACAGGCTCCAGCCGCGCCCGCGCGCACGACGACGATGAGCGACGCGCGACGAACCACGAGCGACGACGACGACGAACGACGACGACGACGACGACGACGACGCTTGCGGACCAGACCCCTATCCGGATTCCTACGCGGACACCTACGCGGATCCCAATGCGCACATCGGCAATGCCCGGAGCGCACTGGGGGGGGAAGCGTTGCGCCATAGGGGGGGAGGGGGGAGCGGGGGCCATGACGCCCGTCATGCCCCAAGCAATAAAGAAATGGCCTCCTTCCAAGACACTCCCCTCGGAACCCTCCCCGGACCCCCCCCGGGGAAGGGGGGGAGGGGGGGTGGGCGGTCCCCCACCGGGTGTTTTCTCAATGATTTGCGCATCCCCAAAATGTTTCGGGGGGTCCCACGGAACCCTCCAGATCTAGCCGCTACCGACGCGGGAGGAGGCCACAGAGCCGCGAAGATCACCGAATCCGGAGCCCCCCCGGATCGGCGGCACTGGCCGGAGGCCATCATAATATCCAGGAGACGAAACGCCTGTTTCGGAGGACCACCAAGAATAAATGAATGGCAAGAATAGGAACACAAATAGGATCACCATAAGAACACAAAAAATGGAAGAATATGACCAGCAAGGGGGGATACACGACGAGGCGGGAAGCGACAACCAAGAAGAAACAAAAGGACGAAAAGTAGATACAATCGGATCAGCAAAAAAGCCGACAAGATCAACGCGAAAAGGGCGAGGATAAATGAAACGGAAAGAAAAGCGGACAAGGGTGGAGACACGGAATTGCATCATCAACAATCGCAGTTTTCTGCACCACGACATGAGAAAGCGCTTCGGCATCATACTGCTTCGCTCCGACCGGCTTGACGAGACGAGCAATGACTAGAGACCCGCGCGTTGCACAAACGAAGCACCAACATTTAACCAAACGCAATTGTGCAATGTGTTCCCTGACGTGGGCGCGCCGTAGAAATGTCGCTCTATCTATTATATCCGCCGCCCCCTCCTTTGCGGGGGGCGCAGAAGCGCGCGACGTGATTGGCGCCCCCCTTGTCTCCGCCCCACGGGGTCAGAAATCCCGCTGGGGCGAGGGGGGGCGCGGCTCCAACCCGCGCCGCCATGGCAGTCATTCGCGCCCCTGTCTCGCCCTAGCATCTCCGGTGGGCTCAGCACTTCGTTTGAGGGTCGGTGGAATGGCATAAACCTATTTGTCTCGTCGCAACGCGGCAGAAGCAATCCGCAGCAGTGCTCGCAACGCTCAAGAAACTAATTGTCCGGGCGCAGGGTGGGCCGCGGGAAGGCGCGGCGGCCGCGGAGAAGGCGGAAAAGGGAGAGGAAGACGCTCAAAAATGAAATAATTGCATGCCGAGCGCGCCCGAGCGGCCAGCCGGGGCTGCGGAGCCAGGGCAGTGGACGCGGAGCGGCATCGCGGCCACATCCCAGGACCTTAGCCAGGGCTGCACGCCCGAAGCGTGGGAGGCCAGGCGCTTGCAGTGAGTCGGCAACGAAACCCCCAAGAGATGCCAGGGATGAAATTGACGCGACCTGGCTGCGTCAAACTTCGCTGCGCCGGCGGCTGCTGGGTGCGGGGCAAGGGCCGGGTCCCAGCGGCAGTGCGCGGTGACCGCGCTGGGCCATCTTGGACAAACACGCGCGGGGGATGTCGGGGTGGTGCGCGCCATGCGTGACGCCTCGTTTTGCCTGCTTAGCAAGCCGGCGACGAAGCGTCGCTAGAAGAGACTTTTACATGCCTGATCTCCTTTCCGCCGCTGGAGACTTCTTGCTGACATCGTGCCCGAGCATCGCCGGGCCCGTCGCTGGCTCGAACTAGGGGCCCGAGTTCTTCCCGCAGTTGGGCAAGGCGCCTCTGGCGCGCTAGGCGACCCCGCCGGAGGCGCTTTTTGCCAAGACGACCACGACTACTATCACAAGACGACCGCGCAAAAGGCACCGGATGAGGCAGGGGCGCCGCGCGCGAACTAGCCTTAGCTGTGCCCCCCGCGGGAAGTCGGCGCAAAGCCGCGCAAGCTGGGGCCCGCCCCATTTTGGCCGCGCCAGATGGAACGACGACCGCCAACGACCTCCATGGAAGAGCACCGGCGTCACGAATCTGCACCCCGTCTCAAACAAAAGAGCGTGCCAACTGGCGAACGCACACAGCATCAACATTATGTATTGCCTTCGCGGCGTCGCCGCAATCTCTCGGCTGCGGCGCGTCGACCAGCCAGGTGCCCAGCGCGCGAACGACCGCGCGCTCTACCAACGCGCGCCCCGCAACAGCAGACGGACCGCCGCGCATTTCAAGGATCCCGCAGTGCTGTGCCATCACCGCGCCCCTGGAGGCCTCTTATCAGCGCTCGGGGGCAGCGCGTGCCTGCGACAGCTCCTCGGCGAGGGCGCCCCCTGAAGTCGACCACCGCTGACGCGAACAACTGCTGGTTCGAGCAAGCTCCCCTGCGACTCTTCCAGGCGCGCCAGAGGCGCCGATGACAAACCAGGCGGCGGCAACATCGCGGGCGCCTGTGGCTGCATTTCTTGTTCTGGTGGCGGCAGGGCTCCAACCTCTGGCGACAAACGTGATGGCGACGGATTGTCTCGCTCACCTTGGCGATGGCGGCGGTCGCGACCTTGCAGAGATTGGCGACGTCGCCTTCGCGACTGGCAACGGCTGCCACGGCCTAGCCAAGCTGGGCCAATATCTGAGCACGGGTCTGCTCCACGGGCGACTTGTGCCAAAACGCCAAACGGCCACCCCGAGCCACAACTACAGACGATGGCAGTGAAGGAGGGCGAGGACAAGACTCTGGCCAGCGGTGGTAGTGTGAGACAACAGCTGGGATGATAACGATAGCGACGGTGGCTGAGACGACGGAGATGATGACGAGGGCGTCGCGCCCAGAAGTTGCGCTCATTAATTGCGCCATGGTCCAGAGATTTGAACCAGACCACTACATCACTCGTTCGCTTGATTCCAAACATTGGGCGCCGCCCTCTTGTTCACAACGCGGCTGCGCAGAGGTCTGGACACCGTAACGCGAACTTGTTTCCCATCGAAAGAAATGCCCCGCCGCTCCCAGAGCGCGGCGAGATCCCCCCCGGAGGCCAGACATCTCCCCCCCCGTAGAACAACTCCTTGTGATCGCGTCATGGCGCGAGGAGCTCACGAGGGGGAAGATAAGTGAGGATTGGCGCAAGGTGGGGGAACATCATCGCCGAAGTCCCCCAACTACTCATCCTCATCTTCCTCCTCCTCCTGCTCCTGTCCCTCCTTCTGCCCCCCTCTTCCTCCTCCTACTCCGACGACGACGGCTCCTCCTACATCCTCCCCCTCTTGGGGTATATGGCGGCTCGCCCCGCCCTCTGTTCTTCTGCATGCTCCCCCACTTCCCTCATGACCCCCGCTCCCCTGGGGCCCATTTCTGGACGGGCTGGCGGGGGTGCTTTTTCGGCCGCGCCCGCCAGCGAGAGCGCCAGCGGAGTCAGAAGCGCCCCGGGGCACGGAAGCGGCCTAATTAGCTACTAAACGCGCCGCAGGCCGGCCGGCCCACTCACCAAGCAGCGGCAGGCGGCGCGGGGGAGCTGGCGGGCTGAGGGCGCCCAGGGAAGCTCAGGCACTTGCAGCCCGGCAATGCGCCAGGGGATGAGGGGTGCGCCGCGAGGCAAAGCCCGCTCAAGGGCGCGAGGGCGAGGGCGGTGATGACTGCGTGCCTAACATGCCAGGTGGGCGCCCAGGGGAGGTAAGCGATGGGCGAGTCGCCAGTGGGGCGCCGAGCCCAGGTCGCGCCAACGGCGTGTGCGAGCCAGGTGAGCTGAGCTGCCGAGGAACGTTGCAAAGCTGACTGGAGGACGGGAGGGGCCCGGGAGAGCGGCCGCGACTGCGAAGGCTGAACCACTCGGCGGCGGCGCCAACTCCAAGGTCCACCATCCCGTGCGCCACGGGGAAGGCCCCGAGATCCCAGAGGGCCGACACCTTCATCAGCCGCACGAAGGTCGCCGACTGATGCACTGCGTGAGAAAGGCCACGCCTGCGGGGGTGAACATCGCCAGCGAGGCAGGGGAATCCAGGGAGGAGCTACACAGGGCGCACAGGGAACGATCGCCCCCGCGATCCAGGGGTCTGCGAGCCCGGCAGCCTGCCCTGCCCGGGAAAGGCCCGAGGGGAGGGGCGGTGAGGACAGACGTCACCGGCCCTCCACGCGGAGGGGCTCGCCAGGGGGGACACCTGGCGAGCGAGGGGGGCATAGAGAACGACCACCTCGCGATCCAGGGGCAAGTGGGCCCGGCAGCCAGCCCGGCCCAGGAGGGGCCCGAAGAGAGGGGCGGCGGGGACAGACATCACCGAGCCTCCGCACGGAGAGGCTCCCACTGGCGAGGGGGCAAGGGCGCCGAAGCCAGGGCCCGAACTCCAGGGATGCATCTAACAGCTGCTCAGGGGGCGCTGGCACTCGTCCAGGGTGGCCTTCGGCCTCTCCGCTTCGATGTCCAAGGGAAGGCCAGGGTGACGGCCGGCTGCCGTCTGAGGTGCTGTCGGCGTCTGTTCCCGGGAGTGCGACAACAGTCCGCATGAGAGACAGATGGGCGGCCCTCGTCAGGGCTATGTCTTGTGCCCGTAGTCTCTGCTACTCCCCGCGTGTATCCAAGGTCGCGGCTAAACGCTGCTCTGAGTTGAATGAAGACGGAGCGCCCATGGAGGGGGCGATCAAGGGGCAGAGCACCCCCAGGGTAGACGCAGCCTGCTATGGGTCTGTTGTCCGGGGGGGCCGCCCCTGCTGCAACGAGAGAGGGCAGCCTCCCGCCGCTGTCACGCCTCTCCGTTTCAGAGTGCACGACTGCAACGGCACGGGGCCGAGTTCTCTCGCTTCCAGGATGGCCGCGGCCTCTGCGGCCACGAGTCCGATGCGCTGTCCGTCAAGGAGCAGGCGGGAGCCGTCTCTGAGCACGGGCCTGCCCTCTGCAGCACTCGGGCACGGGGGGGGCGAGGGTGCCTAGTGCACAAGCCCGACAGGGGCGAGGGGGCCCCAAACGGACAACCGGCGCCGAGGAGGGCAGGGGCACCGGGAGGCAAGAAAACCTTGAACCCACGCGGGTCCCTCCCCGCCGGAGGGGGGCCACGGAACCGGCCCCATGGATACGGCCGCTGGGCCAGAGCTCGCGGTCATCGTCGGGGCGCTGTCTTACCCGTCGTATCTGCCATTCCCCGCAGGGGTCCAGGGTCGCAGCTAACCGCCGCTATGAGTGAGGTATTATTACCGCCGTCAGCGCGGGGTCCTGGTCAGCCCTGCGAGCGGGGGGGAAGGGCAGAGCGGGGGGGGAACGGGGGCGGGGCCGGGGCGGGGGGGGCAGGGCGGGAACCGCAGTCAGGGCCCCCCGTCCCAGCATTGAATGGCCCCCTTCCCCTACGCCGCGGTCCGATCCGTCGAGCCCCACGCTGCTGCCGCGGTGGCCGACGCACCCGTGAGGACTGCGAGTCCAAGTTGATCCAGGGTCGCAGCTAACCGCTGCTCAGCGTTGAAAGAAGAGGGCGGGGCGAGCAAAGGGGGGGCGAAGCCTGCAATGGGTCAGATGCGACAGGTGCCGACGGCCTGCCCGCGGCGCAAGCCATGCGGCGACTGCCAGCTTGCCGGGGAAACCAGGGGCGCAGCTAAAGGCCGCTCAGGGACACGTTGGCCCAGCGGGCCGCGCCTTTGGCAGCGCGGGCGGCCAGCCGCTGACAGCTGCCTCGTCGCCCCGATAGGGCGGGCGACTGCAGCGGCGCGGGGCCGCCTTCCCTCGCCGCGCGGCCGCCAAGACCAAGGGGCGGGCGAATCCTTCACTGCCAGAGCGGTGCCACGACGGGGTGCAACTGACGGCTGCTATGAGTTTTGTGGCCTCATCACACAAGGAGGCCTCTGGGAACCAGGGTTGCGGCAGACGGCCGCCTGGGATGAGGTGCACGCCGACAATCCGTGTAAGTGCTGTTGGACGTCGTCGAGGCTGGGGTTACACGCCATAGGGACCCTGCGGGTATTTTGGATGCAATCGCGCGTCGCCCACTCCACCTCCCCGTAGCACCCGTCGCCGCCGACGCGGTGCCGCCCTCGTCTGTCACGCCGGCGACTGCTGTAACGGTCGCCCCCAGTGTTGGTAGACGAGATCCAGGGATGCAGCTAACGGCTGCTCAGGTTGGGAGAGAGGGCGGGGCATCCCAGAGGAGGCCAAGCCTGCAATGGGCGGCATCTGTTCCCGGGAGTGCGACAGCAGTCCGTTTGAGAAACAGATGGGCGGACCTCGTCAGGGCTATGTCTCGCTCCCGTAGTCCCACTCCCCGCGTGGATCCAGGGTCGCGGCTAACGGTCGCTGTGAGTAGAGGTCTCGTAGTCGCCATCAGCACTGGATGCTATGGGTCTGTTGTCCATGGGGGGTCGTGCCTGTTGCAACGAGAGTGGGCAGCCCCCAACCGCCGTCGCGCCTCTCCATTTCAGAGTGCGCGACTGCGGCGGCACGGGGCTGATTTCCCTTGCTTCCAGGGCGGCCGCGGCCTCTGCAGTCGCGAGTCCGACGTGCTGTCCGTCAGGGAGCAGGCGGGGGCCGTCTCTGAGCACGAGCCCGCCCTCTGCAGCACCCGGGCACGGGGAGGCGACGGCGCCGAGAACGCCCGCGGACGCAAGGCCGGAAGGGGGCGAGGGCTCCCCAAACGGACAGCCGGCGCCGAGGAGGGCAGGGCACCGGGATGCAAGAGTACCTTGAGCTCCCGCGGATCCCCCCCCGCCGGGGGGGCGACGGAACCGGGGGAAAGGGACGCGTCCTCAGGGCAGGAGCTCGCGCGGACCTTTCGCTGCCAGCGCGGTGCCACGGCGGGGTGCAACTAACGGCTGCCATGAGTTTTGTGGCCTCAGTGCACAAGGGGGCCCGGGCGCGCCAGGGTTGCGGCAGACGGCCGCCAGGGGCGAGGTCCACGCCGACACCCCGTGTAAGTGCTGTGGGGCGCCCTCGAGGCTGGGGCGGCGCGCCAGAAGGGCCCCCCCGGATGTTTTGGATCCCGCGTCGCCCACTCCACCTTCCCGTGGCGCCCGTCGCCGCCGACGCGGCGCAGCCGCATCTGTGACGCTGGCGACTGCTGTAATGGTCGTACCTTGGCCTGCGCCGCTGCGCGTGGCTTGGGGCCCGCGTCCGGGTGCTCGTCTCCAAGCCCGGGCCTGCGCTCTGCAGCGCTCGGGCACGGGGAGGCGAGGGTGCCTCGATCGCCGTCGGACGCGAGGCAGCATGGGCGCGAGGGGGGCCCGAACGGGCGGCTGGGGCCGGGGCAGGGGCACCGGGATGCAAGAGTACTTAGAGCCCTCGCGGATCCCTCCCCGCCAGGGGGCAACGGGGCCCGCATCCAAGGATAGGCTGCTCGCCTGGGGCCCGCGCGGGCCCCTCGCCGCCAGCGCGGCGCCTCGACGCGTCGAGGTGCAGCCAGCGGCTGCTCAGACATTTGAACTCACAGTGCAGGCGGTCCCCCTCCTGATGCCGAGGGCTGCCGCGGCCGCCCCCGCCGCCGCCCAACGCGCTACCGCCTGAACGCGCTGCGCAGTTGAGGGGGCAGCGGAACCGGCGTCCAGGGATGCGGCAGCAGGCCAGGGGCTCGCGCGGATCCCTCGCCGCCAGGGCGGTGCCTCGTCGGGGCGCAGCTAACGGCTGCTCCGAGTTTTGTGGGCTCAGTGCACCAGGGGGTCGTGGTGCACCAGGGTTGCGGCAGACGGCCGCCTGGGGCCTGAGGATGCACGACGTCTGGGCTGCGGCTCATGGCCGTCGACACCGGCTGCCCCCGCGGGAAGCCGTCGTCGTTCCTGAACGGGCCGGCGGGGGGGCGAGGGCCCGCAGGCTCGTGGCGGGCCAACCGTCGCGCGGGAAGCCAGGGGCCCGGCCCTTGGCCGATAGCGCGGCAAACAGGTGTGAAACACGGGCGAGCGCGCCCGCAGAGCGTTAGGAGACGACCACCCACTGTTTCTTGACCTTCCTGGGTACGCTGCTGTCCGCGCGGCCCTTCGCCGCCTGGCGACCCCTGCCCGCGCCGCCGCTTCGACCCGGGTGCCGGCGCCGCAGCTGAGCCCAGTCGACGCCGAGGCCCACCGCGTCACTCACGGCCCGTGCGCGGCACTTGCGGCTGCGGAAGGAGTACAGAAAGTGAAGGCAAGTTTGCGGGTCGTGCCGTGGCGGGTCGAGCGCGCCACTGTTGCCGGGCGCGGCCTGCCGCGTGGCGAACGCGTGCCGGGTGCCTGTGAACATTGCCCCCGGGGTGACTTGGAGCCGCCAAATCGCCTCGCCGGGTGTCTCCCTGGGAAGGCCCCACTGGATGGTGCTGATCTTTGCTTTGTTCAGCTGCTGTCCCGTGTCGGGGTCTAAGGGCTCTGGCCATTGGCGCGGCTCTGGCCGTTGGCGCTGCCGCGTGTTCTGGCCGCAAGTCCCCTGCGAACCAGCCCCGCTGTCCTGCTTTGTTGGGTGCGGAGTTATAAGTAGTTATAGGTTAGGTAAGTGGTTCTATTTTAGGAGAGGTTTGGATGAGTTAGGATTGGTTAGGAGGCCCAATAGGTTCCATAGGAATGCCGATAGTGATTGTGCCCGATAGCCCCCCCCCCCCCGTGTTTCACTATAGGATCTATAGGAGCTCACAGTGCCCTATCATCAGCTGAACTTGGAATCCCTCAACTTATATATGTTTGTATTATTTTTTTTTATTGTTTTCACTATTTTTCATTATTTTATACTATTGTTCATTATGTTCACAATTTATCACTAATTTCCAATATTTTTCACTATGTTTCACCATTTATCACTATTTTTATGTTTTCTTTACATTTCAAAATTCAGACATTGAAACAAGTCTGGCCGACGCCAGAACGTTGTGCTCCAAAGGAGAAGAAGGAGAAGGAGGAGGGAGGAGGAGGTGTTCACCTCCTCCTCATCCTCCTCCTCCTCCCCCCCCCCCTCCTCCTCGTCCCCCTCCTCCTCCTCCTCCTCCTCCTCCTCCTCCTCCTCTGCCCCCCCCCCTTCCTCCTCGGCGCCCCTCTTGGGGCCTCGGCGCCCCCTTGGCGCTGGCACTCCTGGGCCTCGGCGCCCCCAAATCCGAAGCTCCGAATCTCCTCCCATTCCTCTTCCTCCTCCTCCTCTTCCCCCCCTTCTCCTCCTCCTACCCCTCCTCCTCTATCCTCTTCCCCCTCCTCCTCCCCTCCCCCCCCCCCCCCCCCTCCTTCCCTCCTCACTACCTCTCCTCCTCTATCATCTTTCCCCTCCTCCTCCTCCCCCTCCTCCCCCCCCCCCTCCTCCTCCTCCCCCTCCTCCTCCCCCTCGCCCCCCCTCTCCCCCCTTCCTCTCCCCCCCCCCCCCCCCCCTCCTCCTCTATCCTCTTGCCGCTCTCCTCCTCCCCCCCCTCCTCCCCCCATCCCCCCCCCCCCCCTCCCCCTCCTCCCCGCCCATTGGCAGCAGGCTGGATGTTAGCTGGATGTTGTCTGGGCTTTTTTCTTTGGTATTAGTTTTTTTTGTCGCTCGCGCGTTGTCTTGCAGGGCGGGCGCCAGACAGCGCCGGACAGCGCGGAATATATATATATATATATATATATATATATAAAAAAAAATCGTTAAATGGCTGCCTGGGATGCTCGATGCGCCGCGCGCGGCGCCCTCGGCCCCGCAGCCAACATGGGCGCGATTAGAAACGAAAGTTCTGAAGCGGCCAAACCGCTGCGCTGTGCAACTTGCAATGTAAAAGCGGTCTGCCGCTGCGGAAAGTCAGGAGAGAAAGGGGGGGGGCAAGCTGATTTATGTTTTTCTTAGAATTAGCTATTTTTTTTTCATTTTCACTCTTTGTTTCAATAGTTTTTCATTATTTTTCATTATGTTTATATTATTTTCATTATTTAACACTATTGTGTTCATTTTTTTTTTCACTATTTTTTGGAAAAAAACTATTTTTCTTATGTTTTAAATGCATGTTGATAAGATCCTATAGTGCACAATAGCTATATATAGTTTTTATAGAACCCGCACCCAACAGACAGGGCGGAGGGCTCGAAATCTGTTTGCGACAGTTCCGGTTGCGCGCCTGGCGGGGCTCTGCGGGCTGGCGCGGGCCGCATAGTTGGCCGCCGGGCAAGGGCCGGATCGCCTCCGGCAGTTCGGGCGGACGCTGCCCTGAGGCGCGCGGGGGGAGGCCCCTTTCGCCAGCGTTCGCCTTCGGGCCTGCCCGCCATCGCTCACGGGCGCGCCCCCTTCAGTAGCCGCGAGGCTCTCGCCGGGC
The DNA here is from genome assembly GCA_963575745.1 of Prorocentrum cordatum. Taxonomy (NCBI): domain Eukaryota; class Dinophyceae; order Prorocentrales; family Prorocentraceae; genus Prorocentrum; species Prorocentrum cordatum. Next base: position 673,017 of record CAUYUJ010014560.1, read on the forward strand.
GCGGGGGCGCCGCCGGTCGTGCCGGGTGCGCCCCCGCACGGCGACGCCGTTTCTATTGCCGGAGCACGAGCTTCTGTGTCAGGCGGGCCCTGGGCGCGCCTGAGGTTCGCCGCCCATTCGGGCGGGTTCGCTGGCAGGGGGGGGAGGGGGGGGGGCGAATATGCGCGAAGGGGTTTCTCCCGACGAGCCAGCGGATGGCTTCGATGGCCTGCGTCTGTAAGGCTGGCCCTTGGTCCCCATGTTTGGTCTGTGGCGCCCCCAGAGGACCGCTGGCGGTCTGCCTATTTTGTGGAGAAGGTGGGGGCGGCACGCTGTGGCAGGCGAGCCCCTGCTGGTCCAGGATCTCGATTCGCGGACTGTCGCGGCTGCCGTCCGCACTTTCGGAAGTCCTGCCTGCCCGATTCTGCCCCAGGGGCGCGGCTGACGGCTTGCGCCTCATCCGCACCTTCAGTGGCCTCCGCCACTTTAGGCCCCCGATCTTCCGCGGCCTCCGCAGCTTCCGCGTCTTTCGCCGCATCCTCCTTCTCCTTCCCCTTGCCCTCCAAGGTCGCATCTCCCGTCCCGACTGGGCAGCTGGAGTCGAGAAGATGGCTCGGGCACTGAGATGCAAGAGAGCCTTGAGGTCTCGGAGACCGGGCATCAGGGAGCAAGGGCGCCTCCTCCTGACCTGTTCCGCCCCCTTCTACACCCGTCGCATCTGCCATTCCCCGCGGGGGCCCAGGGTCGCGGCTAGAGGCCGCTTTGAGTTGAGGCATAATTATCGCCGTCAGCGCTGGGTCCTGGTCTACCCCGTGAGCGGGGAGGGAGGGCTGTTCGGGGAGGATCGGGGTCTGGGCAGGGTCTGGGGGGGGGGCATGGCAGGATCCAGAGTCTGGGCCCCCCGTTCCTGCATTGATTGGCCCCCTTCCATTTCGCCGCGGTCCGAACCGTCGATCTCCCCACCCTCTATCGGCGCAGTGGGGGGCGGGCCGACTGCGGCCCGCTGAGGCTCGTATTGCCTGGCGGCGCTGCTGCCGCGGTGGCCGACGCACCCGCGGGGGCTGCGGGTCCCGGTTGATCCAGGGTCGCAGCTAACGGCCGCTCTGAGTTGAGCGGCTGCCGCGACAGCGGCCGACGCGCCGGCCACGGCGCCGCCGGCCGCCGCCGCCGCCGGAGGGGATCCGGGATCCGGCGGCGGCGGCAGCAGCGGTGGCGACGGCAGCGGCGGCGGCAGCGGCGGCGGCCGCGCCGCCGGCGTCCGCGGGGGCGGCCGCGGCGGCGCCGGCCACCGCGCCGGCCACCGCGCCCTCCGCCGCCGCCGCCGCCGGCGGGGAGCCGGCAGCGGCGGCGGCAGCGGCAGCAGTAGCGGCGGCGGACACCACCGCCAGCCAGGGAGGCGGCGGCCCAGCGTCAGCGGGGGCCGGGGTGGGGCGGCCGCCGGCCGCTACCGACGGCGGCAGCGGCGGCGGCGAGAGCGACGGCGGCAGAGGGCCGCCAAGCCCCGTCGGGGCGCCCCGCCGCGCCGCCACCAGCCGCTGACGGCGGCGCAGCGCGGCCCCCGAAAGGGCGGCCCCGAGGGCGGACACGGCCCCGGCCCGAGCGCGCACCCGAGCGAGGGGCGGGCTCGAGCCGAGACGGCTTGAGCCAGGGGGGGTACGGACTGGTGGGGGTGCGTTTTTTTGACCTGCGGCTCAATGGACCACTCCAGAGAGCGGGTCAATCTCGACAGGGGCGCAATGCGAGACGATTGGCAACGAAGGCGCATATAGGCCAACGCCGCAATGCACGTGCGAGGGACAAAATGAATCTCATTAGAGCCGACCCGGGAACGGAAGACGGCAGCAGACTGCAAAGCCGGCGGAGGGTCGCACAGTGGCGCCAGCCCCCGCAGACCAAGCCTGCGAGAAAGCGGGAACGCTGTGCGGGCAGCACAGAGCCCGGGGAAAGGCACCGCCGAACGCGGCGAGGAGGAGCAGTGAGACAGAGGCGCAGGATGCGACGAGGGGAGGGGGGAGGAAGGAAGCCTCACTCACAGAGCACCTGAGGTGCTCGAAGACAGGTGCGTCGAACCTTGACAGGAGTCGGCAGCCTTGCCGTCGGAGCCCCAGCCTGCAACTTCCTTGCCACTGTGGATGGGGGGAAACGCTGCGTGGTACCACCGCTGCACCACCCAGCAGGAGGCCTGCGGACCTGCCCGTGGAAGAACCGCTGGGCTGCCGTGGGCCTCGTGCGCCGCGCGCCGTGCACGGCCGTTGGCGTCGTTGGCGTACGCGAGCAACAAGTCCGTCCAGAGGAAGGGGGCGATGTCGCAAGCGAAGCCAGGGGCCAGTGGGGCGGGCCTGACAGGGGAAGGCTGTGACCTGCCAAAGGATGGGCCACTTGTACAGGAATCCGGCCTCCCCAGGCCCACCCACCGGTGCCGGCGGGCGATCGCGCCCCGCCGCTGGGATATCGGATAGGGGCGACCACCTCGGAACACGCGCGCGAACGTTGCCGCGACGGGGGGGGGCCGAGTGGCGCAGCACACCGCAACAGTGCGCGTGGAGGAGTGGGGGGAGAGGCGCAGCCCACAGCCGCAAGTCACGAAAATTGAAGGAGGAGGGGAGGGGGGCAAAGCCAGTGGGCCTTGTGGCGACGGTGGCCCCAGAGAACCCAACAGCGCGCGCTGCAAGAGTTGTGATGCCAGTGGGCCAGGTGGCGGCGGTGACCGCAGAGAACCCAACAGTGCGCCTTGCAAGAGCTGTGAACTTGGGGGGGGGGAAAGGTGCCCGTCAGGCGGGGGGGGGGGGGGCGATGCCACTTGACCGGGGCTACCGTAGGTGGGAAGCGTGGAAAGAGGGCCATGTGTGAGAGAAGGGCGTCAGCCCATTGGGGGGGGGCAGCGCCGCGTGGGCAGGGCGCCGCCGACCCAGGTGCAGCTGCCGCGGCCCGGTCCAGTCGACGTCGAGGCCCTGCGCGTCGCTGAGGACCCGTACGTCGCACTTGTGGCTGCGGAAAGACTCCAGGAAGAGGTGGCAGGTTTGCGGGTCGTGCCGAAGCGGGTCGAGCGCGCCCTTGCTGCCGGGCACAGACTGCCGCTTGGCGAAAGCGTGCCAGGCGCCAGTGAACATCGGTCCTAGTGTGACTTGGAGTCGTCGCATCGCTTCGCCGGGTGTCTCCCCGGGGAGGTCCCACTGGATGTTCTTGATTCCTGTTTTGCACAGCTGTTGCCCCGTGTCGGGGTCTTTGGGCTCTGGCCATTGACGCGGGTCGGGCCTCTGGCGCGGCCGCGTGTCCTGGCCGCGCGTTTCCACCGTAAGGGCCTCGCTGCCCTGGATGGGGGGCTCGCGATCTGCCCGCGACAGCTCCAGCTGCACGCCCGGCAGGGCTTTGCGGGGAAATGCAGGCCGCAAGGTTGGCCGCAAGGCTGGGGTCGGATCGTGTCGGGCGGCCTGGGCAGACGCAGCCTTGTGGCACGAAGCACCTATGACCGGAACGGGGGGGCGTTCGCGGGCAGTTGGCAGAGCACCCTGCGCGGTGTGAGGAGGAGGAGGAGGAGGAGGAGGAGGAGGAGGAGGAGGAGGAGGGGAGGCGCAGCCGATAGCCGCGAAATCTGGTGAATTGAGGGAGTGGGGAGAGGAGTCGGGCCTGTGCGTCCGCGTATAGTGGCCCGAGTCGTCTGCCTCTGCCTCAGCCTGGGGATGCTCCTCTGGCACGGTGCGTGGGGAACTGCTCACACTTGAAATGGGGCAGGTCGAGTCCTCTGTGGTTGCACATTCCGCATGGGCCCGTGGAGGGTCCTCTGTCGCCACAGGCGGGGGGATTGCGTTGCCTCCCTCTCTGGATACAGCTCGATCTTCGTCTGGTAATCCTGCCGCAACCGCCCCGCGGGCGCGCCCCGGGGCCTCATTTCCAGCCGCAGGGGGCGGCGCGGGAGCGCCCTGCGCAGTAGGAAGAGGAGGAGAGGAGGAGGCGCAGCCGATAGCCGCAAGATCAAGAAAATTGAAGGAGGAGAGGGAGGAGTCGGCGATGTGTGCACGCATGGGGCAGGTCGAGTCATGTGGGATTGTTCTTTCCGCGTGGGCCTGTGGAGGGCCTTTTGACACCGCTGGCGGGGGGGAAGTGTTGCCTCCCTCTCTGGATGCAGCTCGATCTCCGTACGTGGGGAGGGGCCCCTTTCGCTGACGTTCGCCCACGGGGCTGTGCCCGCTGTCGCTCCCAAGTGCGCCCCCTCCGGTCAGAGCAGAACTTTCTCCGGCCTCTGGGGCGCCGCTGGTTGCGCCGGGCGCGTGCACGCTCGGCGGCGCAGCCTCAATGGCCGGGGCGCGCGCTGCTTTGCAAGTGGTGTCCTGGGCGCAACACCGACTGGGGGAAGCGCGCGAGGTGCGACCGCGGGACGTGGACTGTGGCATCTGCGACCCCTCCACCGTGCGCTGCGGAGAGCCCACTGCGACCGCGGGGGGAACAGAGCGCCAGACCTCAGAGGGGGGCTGCCCGTGTGTACTGGTGGGGAAACGCAAACGAGGAGGAGACCATGATTCTTTTGCTTGCCTATTGTGACCGCTCCCGAGGGGGCCAGTCGATGCGACGCCCGCGCAGCGTGCGTCCTCCGACGCAGTGTTGACCACGGCCTCCGCCGACCCGCAGGAGGAGGAGGGGGGGGGGGGGGGGGGGGGGCCGCAGCCGATCACTGACAGGGGGCGGAGGGCGAATAGGCGCGAAGAGGTTTTCTCTCGGCAAGCCGGCGTATGGCTTCGTAGTCCTGCGTCTGGGCGGCTGCTCCGTGCCCCCCCTGCTGAGTGCGTGGCTCTCCCAGAAGACTGCTGACGGACTGATTGTCCAGAGGGGGGTGTTCCGCGGCTTCCGCGGCCTCCGCCGTGGCCCCCCACTCTTTTCCTCTGGCCAGTTGGCCCTGCTGGAGGGGGGGGGGGGGGTCGTTGGTGTGAGCTATGCACTGGTCACTGTAGGCTACCTCCTCTCGATTCCCCACTGGGACATCGTCGTCTGTCCACGATGCGGGGGGTGGTATCGTGTCCTCAGCCCCAACCGCCTCGCGATTCCCCTCTGGGGCGTCTTCGTCTGTCGACGAAACGGGGAGTGGCGCGCTGCCGCTGCTGCTGCCGCTATACTCCGATGTGTCGTTGTACGTGGCAGGGTCCTCTGGCACGGCGCCTGGGGATCTGCTCACTATTGGGGGGGCCCGTGCCAGGATGGGGGTTGCGCCCGTGCCCTGCTGCGAGAGTGCCCTGCGCAGTAGGAGGAGGAGGAGGAGAGGAGGAGGAGGCGCAGCCGATAGCCGCAAGATCAAGTAAATTGAAGGAGGGGATGGGGGGGTCGGCGATGTGCGTTCGCATGGGGCGGGTCGAGTCCTCTGTGGTTGCTCCTCCCGCCTGGGCCTGTGGGGGGTCTTCTGTCACCGCAGGCGGGGGGATTGCGTTGCCTCCCTCTCTGGATACAGCTCGATCTTCGTCTGGTAATCCTGCCGCAACCGCCCCGCGGGCACGTCCCAGGGCCTCGTTTCCAGCCGCAGGGGGCGGCGTGAGAGTGCCCTGCGCAGTAGGAGGAGGAGGGGGAGGGGGGGGGGCGCAGCCGATAGCCGAAAGATCAAGCAAATTGAAGGAGGAGAGGGAGGGATCGGCGATGCGTGCTCGCATGGGGGAAGGTCGAGTCATCTGGGTCGTGGTCGCGGTCGTCTTCGTAGCCGCCGTGGTCGCGGCCGTCGTCGGCGCGGTTGCGAACGTGGACCTCAGCGAGGCCGAGCGGGCCCCAGTAGCCGACGGGCACCTGCGCGCGCAGCTCGCCCTCGAAGGCGCGCAGCGGCGAGTCCGTGCAGGCCGCCCCGTCGCCCCAGGCGGAGCCCGTGTGGTTGTCCTGGAAGAACATCCCGATGACGGCCGCCCTGGTCAGGCGGCCCTCGGCCAGCTCCGCGCTCAGGGGCCGCTTGCCCTTCTCAGGGTCCTCGACGCCGCCCCCCTTGAACCCGCCGAGGGCCCCGAAGTGCGGCTTTCCGAAGCCCGCCTCGGTTCTGCTGAGCTTGCCCGGAGGATCCGCTGGGCCCTGCCCGGCCGCGCGAAGCTCGAGGGAGCCGTAGAATAGGAACATTTGCCCCCAGTCGGCGCCAGACACCTTGCCCGGAGCGCTCAGGCCTTTCGGAAGACTCGCAAGGGCAGGCCCCTCGAGGACGACACCTCCCAGCCACAGGAAGAAATCCTGCACTATCTACTCTATGGCGGCCCACATGGCGACGCGGCCGCGCTTGACCTCGGCGCCCCTCCTCCTGTGGGGGGCGCCCGCGACGACGCCCTCCGAAAGGCCGGGCGGGCCCCAGTAGCCGACGGGCGCCTGCAGGTCCCACTCGCTCTCGAAGGCGCGCAGCGGCGAATCCGCGTAGGTCGCCCAGTCGCCCCGGGCGGGGCCCGCGAGGTCGCCCTGGAGGAACGTCCCGATGATGGCCATCATGGCCAGGCGATCGTTGGCCAGCTCCGCGTTCAGGGGCCGCTTCGCCTTCTCAGGGTCCGCGATGTCGCCCCCTTTGTACTCCGCCTCGGCACCGTTGCGTTTGCTCGGGGGGCCCGCGGGGCCCTGTGCAGGGCCGAGCGGGCTCCAATAGCCGACGGGCGCCGGCGCGCCCAACGCGCCCTCGAAGGCGCGCGGCGGAGAGCCAGCATCGCCACCGTCAGGGGCGGCCGCGGCGGCGGCGGCGGCGGCGGCCGCGGAGGGCGCATCCGCAGGCGCGGCGGTACCGGCGGCCGCCGCCAGCCAGCCGCCGCCCCAAGTGTCGCCGCCAGCGGCCCGCCAGAGGCGGCCGCGGCGGCGGCCGCGGCAGTGGCGGCCGCGGCGGGCGCCACGGCGGGCGCGGCGGCGCCCGCGGCCGCGGCGGCCACAGCGGCGGCCGCCGCGGCGCGGTGGCCGCGGCCGCCCGCGGCAGGCCCCAGCGCAGCAGCGCGCGCCACGGCGCCGGCGGCCGCGGCGGCCTGGCCGCGGCCGGCCGCCGCGGCGAGCACATCGGCGGGCGGGCCACCGCCGCCAGCCGCCGCCGCGGTTGCAGCGGAGGCGGCGGCGGCCAGCCCGGGCGGCCCGCGGGCGGCAGCGGCAACCCGCTGCCGCCGCCGCAGGGCAGCGCCGGTGACGGCGCTGGCGGCGGCAGCGGCGGACATGACGCGGCCCGGCACGGCGCGCGCCCGGCGAAAGCGGGCTCGAGCCGAGAAGGCTTGAGCCGGGCTACGGACTGGTGGGGGTACTTTTTTGATCTGCGGCCCGCAAGGAAGATTCCAGAGGGCGCGTCAATCAGGCTAACTGGGGCACGGCCAGATAATTCGGGCAACGCGCGGACAAATTTGGGAAAACGGGCAGAGACGGAGGGGCGGGCGGCGCGGGGAGGGGCGATAGAAGACGGAAAGAGAAAAAAGGGGGGGGGCCTCACTCACGGAGCACCGCGTGCTCGAAGGCAGAACTCCACAGACTCAGGCGACGGTGGGCATGGCGCGAATCCCACGTGGCAACTGTCACCCACGGGGAAGGGGGAAACGTCGCGTGGAACCCTTTCATAAACACCAGCGTCCGAGGCACGTCAGGGGGGAACTGCGGGCAGGTGGGCCACCTGCGCACCGCGGATGAAGTGCCGCCCAGGCAGACCCACGCACCACGGTGGGATCAATACGCAAAGCTGTGAGAGGTACACCTCGCCCCCAGGTCGCACGTAGTCGGTCCGCCACCGCAATCGTCGAGGGCGTCGGGAGGGAAGAGGGGGAGGCGCAGCCGATAGCCGCAGGACATTTGAATACAAAGGGGGGGGGGCCAGGCAGTGACACCGCCTGTCGAGGACCCAACAATCAAAGTCGGTATGTCGTCGGCGCGCGGCGCCGCCTGGTGGGGGGGAAGCGCCGCCAGGGCAAGGCCGTCTGACGTCGGGACTCCGTCACAGGAGCTGGGGAGACACCCTTCACAGCAGTGGACCGGGCCCGCCGTGGGAAGGAGGAGCCGGCCAAAGAAGTACCGCATGTGCAGGACTGCAGCGTCATCAGTGGCTGTGCTCCCGTATGGGCCAGAGTAGGGGCCGGCGAAAGGCTGCGTTGCCCTGTGTCTGGGAGGCTGTCCCGTGGTCTCCCTGCTGAGAGAGGGACGCAGCCAGAGGACGGCAGACGGACGGAGGGCCCAGAGGGGAGGCTCAGCGGTTTCCGCAGCCCCCGTCGCTTCCGCCGACACCCCGCTCCATTCCTCTCGCCTGTTGTCACAGATGGAGGGGGGAGTCGTTAGTGTGACTGGTCGGAAAGTGGACGTCTGTCGTTGCCGACAAGGTCGACATCCCGAGCCCCCGCCGTCTCCGCCGAGACACCCCCCCGTACCACTCACTGTCTTGCTGGAGCAAGAAGACAACAGACGGACAGTTTGACCAGAGTGGGGCGCTCCGTGGCATCCGCGGCCTCCGCCGTCTCCGCAGTGACTTCCCGCTCTTTACCTCTGGCCTGCTGGTACAGCTGAAGGGGGGAGCGTACGTGTGAGCTGTACACAGGACACAGCAGGCTACCTCCTCTCGATCCCCACTGGGACGCCATCGCCTGACCACGATGCGGGGGGTGGTATCGTAGCCTCTGCCCCAGCCACACCTCGATTCCCCTCTGGGATGTTGTCTTCTGTCGACGAGACGAGTGGAGGCAAGCTGCCGCTGCTGCAGCCGCAGCAGCGGCTGCGGCAGCTGTGGTGCTGCAGCGGGTCGGCGACGTCGTTGTCGAGACCGCAGGGCGACGCGGGCGGCAGCGGCAACCCGCTGCCGCCGCCGCAGGGCAGAACCGGTGACGGCGCTGGCGGCGGCAGCGGCGGACATGACGCGGCCCGGCACGGCGCGCACCTGGCGAAGGCGGGCTCGAGCCGAGACGGTTTGAGCCAGGCTACGGACTGGTGGGGATACGCGAAGCGTCTAGAATTAAGTGAGGATTGGCGCAAGGTGGGGAAACATCATCGCCGATAGATCGGCGATGAACCCTGGGCTATTGGGCCCCTCTCGACGATGACTGGGCGACCCCTGCTTTTCAAGGGCAGCCAGAATGCTGGAGCTGTGGCAACGGAGATAGGCCAAATGTGGGACAAAACTGATATGGTCGGATAGTCGCGTCGCGTCGGCGATGTATCTGCGATGCCGGCCAAGATGAAGAAGATCGGGCTTCGGATCGTGCCGAATCACCGATGCATCAGCGATGCAACGAGATCCTCCGACCCGTTCTACTCCGACACAAAATGGGCCGCCCGAAGCCGGGAAAATCAACCGAGCGGTTGTGCACCCTCTCGTCTGGCTGCGTAAAGAGACCCGCGAAAACATAAAACCACGGAATGACCAGACTGATGACCCTACAGCGCGACCGGCTGTTAGGGACGCGCGATGAGGATGCAAGGCCATTCAACGACCAAGTTGAAGCCGAAGTAAGAAACCCATAGCCCATGGCTAAGGGCTTGGGGTGGACCGAGAGGCAAGGATGCAGCATGACCCTTGTGCGGTTTGACTGCGTCCACCTATCTCCTGCCCCCAAGATCCACCGAACACCCACCGCTGCCGCCAGGGACCGCTCAGGCTCGTCCCAAGCGCTGCCCCAACCGTCGTTGCCCAGGCCGGGTCGCGGCGGCGACGGCCCCCGCCCCGACGGAAGGAGACGCAAAAGGGCAATCGCGGAGGTGGGCAAGACGAGCGATGTCTTGGAGGTCGGGCGCGCAATTCGCCAGGTTCGAGATCGAGACTTCGTCCAGGTCGCCCGGCTTCACCAAGCCCTCCTGGCGGCGTGCGTATTCTTCCCGGGCCGCGGGATGGAGGGAAGGGCAGCGAGGAGGACGGAAGATGGACAGGGCCCGACATTCTTCCAGATCCGGCCACCCCTATGGTTTCCCTTCGCGTGCTGGACGATGTGTACCTCTCCGTGTTGCAGCAACGGACATCCACCCTCTCACGCAGCATTCCCAGCAAGATGGGCCCCATTGCCTGGAAATGAAGAACAAGAGTGCTGTTTCAACAGATCGGCAAAGCACGCCTCCGTGATCCCACCTCGAAAGTGCGAATTGACCAAACAGCTCGACGTTCTTTATAAAACCCGCATGGATCGCATCCAGGATCCCATCAGGACGGCACTAACGCCACACTTCGCCAACGCCTTGGAGTCCGTAACTTGTGAGATGGTTGCTCCTTCGTGAGCCGTCAAGGGCCGGCGCAAGCAGTATGGCAAAGCCAAAACTCTCCATGTCCTTCTCCCTGTCCTCCTCCCTCTTTCCTCCTCGTCCTTCGGCCGTCGGTCGCGTCGTAAACGGGCACGAAAACTTCGCCGCCCCTACGCAAGCCACCGCGGCAATTTCTCATCGCCCGAGTATCGCCGAGAATGCTTCCACATCGTCAATCTCGCTCGGTCTGCCCAGGCGCACTACGGTGCGCCGTCAAGGGCTCGGCCCGCCGCGGCCGGTTAGCAGGCTGCTCCACATCAAACCGCTCCCCCAGACGTCCAGATCGGCTGAGGCGGAGGGGGGGGGTCGGGACAGCGATGCCCACGGACTCATCATGCCTGGAAAAGCTACCAAGCGCGACAGAATTACTTTCATAGGGGCAAGAAAAGGCAAAGGATGGCCTCAAGATGGCCCCGAGACTGCTCAAAATGGTCTCAAGAGGGACCGAGGCGACCAAGCTGGCCCCCGACTCGAGGGGCCAAAGTCATAGATACCCATTACGTGCTTGAAAGCTTGAAAGGTTTCAAAGTTCTTGTTTTCCGATCGCCAGGACGAACAAGACGGCCCAAAAGAACACCTCACATCGCTGTAATACAGAACGTTCCGAGAAGCCCCTAAAACGGTCTCCAAGCACCCTAAAAGGGGCCCAATAGAGGCCGACCTGGCCTTGGGAACCTCTTCCTCCAAGATAGCCCCAAGAGATAGCCCCAAAGGCCTCAAGACGCCCATACAGGGCCCCGAGAGGCCCCTGAGGAAGCTTCCAAGACGGCTGAACGGCACAGGCGTCGTCTCCTTCTCTCTTTCGTCTCCCTTTTCCTCTTGAAGAAAAACCAGGACTCCTCCAAACAAGGCCCCCTGCCCACAACCGAAGCACGGGGGGAGGGGGGGGGGGCATGGGACCACGCCCGACCCTGCTCGCACTTTTCCAACTCGGCCGAAAACGTCTCGTCCGCCTTCTCTTCCGTCGTCCTCCTGCTGCTCTTTCTTCTCCCTCTCGCCTCCTCCTCCTCCTCCTCCTCCTCCTCCTCCTCGCCATCCTGATCCCCGTCCCTCTCCACCTCCCCCTCCTCCTCCTCCTCCTCCTCTACCTTCTAATTCTCTTCTTGCGCGTGACGCCTCGGAAGCTGTGACAAGTGCACAAATATTTTAAGGAGAGCGCCAGCCCCCAAACGGCCCAGGAGGCCCCCAAAGAAGGCGTCCAGAGGCCCAAACCACTCACTTCCATGACGCATCATATGCAAAGATCTATGGACCCTGGACAGCCAGCCCCTCATCAACATGGAACCTCAAAAAGAATTCGCGGACCCCGTGGGGCTCTGCGGGAGATGTATGCCCTTCTTCAAGCGTCTCCACCGGGAGTCAAATTCGGTCGGTTTGGAGGGGGACGGGCCCCGCCGATGGTGCCGAAAGAAACAAAAGTCTGCCCCCAAAAAGATCCGAAGCGCGGGATTCGTTGTTGTTGCTGTTGTTCGGGGCCCAAGAGACCAGTTTGGTCACCCTTTGCTTTCCCTGGCTGGCAAAGAAAGATGGTGTGAACCCCGGGACACACACATTAATTTAACAAATATGACGGTCACCGGCGGGGTGGATCAACAATACTTGCTCTTTAGAAACAGGAATTCAAACACAAAAACAGCACGAACCGGAACACGGACACGAACACCAACACGAACAACACGCACAACACGAACGACAACACCAACATCAATGCCAACACCAACACCAACATACGCGTGCGGGTCAATCAACATGAACTTCCCAAACCCTGGATACCTGCCCTCTTCGTCTTCGATCGTGCCCCCTTTGGGGGGATATCTTTCTTCCGTGCCACGCGCAATTGGCGTGGAATCATACGGAAAGGGATTCGCTGAGGATCGCAAGGGGGCCAGGAAGGGCAGCGACAAGGCCATGAAGAGCTACATCGGGGCCACCGAGGTCAGCGGGGGGGTAAGGCTACGAATGACTACCGCGGGGCCACGAACGGCATCGAAGGGCTCAAATAGCGGGGGCACGAAAGGCATCGAGGAAGCCACGAAGGTAGCGGCGGGGCCTTCAAATCCGACTGCAATATAGCGAGAGGCAGCGAGGGGTATCGGAACGGGCGAAAAGCAGCGAGGGGCGACTGCGGGCCTTATCAGGCGGGTCAGGCGGGCGGACACTGACGGGCGGGTCCAGCGGACGGGTCGCGAATGCGTGAGTCCTGCATAAATTGCCCGGAAATCTCGGGCGAGAGCGCGATTTCCAAGTGAACAATAAGGAAGTCCAACAGCGAATCCGCAATTCCTGAATGGCGATAGCGCGGCGCCTTTGAAAATTGCAGGGAACTCTCCGGCGAGAGCGCGACTGTTGGGTAAACCGCGGAAAAAATTCCAGCGGGAGCGGGGGGGGGCAATATATCGTGAGGAAATCCGCCGACCGTGTCGGCGTGCGTGTGTGGGGTGTCTATCCGGTCCCGCCGACGGGAACCCTTCTTTCGGCCCCTCTTTCCCATCCTCCTCTCCGTCGGGGGAGAAAGAGAGAGAGAGAGAGAGAGCACCCTTCCTCGTTCGGGGAACGGTTTCGCAGCTTGAAGGAATTCCATCCACGCCCTCACTATGTCAAAGGGAAGCCCTTTTCCTTTGTCCCTTCCCCGGCGGGGGGGTGAGTCCCCGGGGGGGGTAAGATTCGCATCTCCTCTGAGGGCCGTCCTCTCCCACGTCGGGCGCGCCGATCCTCCCCAATTGGGGAGGAGTCCCACGGGTGGGGGGGAGTCAAATACGCATCCGTCCCTGGGGGTCCTCCTCCCCCTCCCCTCCCCTCTCCCACGCCGGTCCTCTTCCGGTCCTCCTCCCAAGAGGGGGGGTCCCTGGGGGGAGTCCTTTTCCTCCTCCTCCGCCTCCACCTCCTCCTCCTCCTTATCTCCGTCTCCTCCTCCTCCTCCTCCTCCTCCTCTTCCTCCTTCTCCTCTTCCTCCCCCTCCTGGTCGTCGTCGATGTGTTTCAAGGTCGGCGGCACTGGCCGTCAGGCCTTCACAATATCAGGCAGGAGCCGTTGTTGTTGTTCAGGTGCCAGGGGCCCAATTTGAGCCTCACGATTTTCTTTGTTGAAAAATCAAGCGCGAGCCCCAAAAGGGGCACGTCAATTGAAAAGTACCACGTGCTCTGGAGGGGAGGGGATCAACAATACTTCTACCGACGTGGGAACTTAACATCAACATCAGCAACCCGCACCGCGGAACCTCACTTCAGCCACGCGCCCAAGGACAGTGAATGACCGTCCGGCCCCCATCAATCTGATCTTTTCCAGCAGCGATCATGCACGGGAGCCCCGCGCCGCGAGCATTCTTTTTTATTTGTTCTCTCTCTCTCTCTCTCTATATATATATATATATATGCACCCAGACATATGTATTTGTATATATACATATGTGCGTGTGTATATATATATGTGTATACATATATACATATTAACTGTTACATTCAGTGGGGAACATTTTTGCTACCACGTGCCACTCGTCTAGGCGAAGCTCGAGACACAACAGAAGCCCTGGCGACAGAGGCGAGAGAGGGAGATAAAAGGGCGGGAGGGAACCGAAGAAGGCTATGGAGTCCAAGGGTCTCCCAGTTTAAACGGTTTGTTTCTGCAACGACGCATCATGCCATTTCGCCCACAACCTTCCCGTGCACGCGCTGGCAGGTTAACTGCTACATTCACTGGGGGAAATGTTTGCTACCACGTGCCACTCGTCTAAGCGAAGCTCGAGACACAACATATGCCCAAGATCCCAAAGGGTTCGCTGGGAGGGTGCGGCGGGTTATAAGAGGAGTGCCGCCTCAAGGTCCCTGTGGCGGCTCAGCAAACAGTTCACCATGCAGTCAGCTAATTCTGTCGGGTAGGACGCGGCAAGGGAAGTCCGCCTGGCCCCGGATGGGGCCCTGCCCTCGAGTACAACGCGTGGATCCCTTGAGGCCGAACAAACCCCGCCAAAACTTCGGCAACGCTTACCCAACTTCACAGTGTCCTGGAGATCAGCGCCGAAAAAAAACTTAGTGCGTTTCCTCAAACGGACCCCGAACTGGCACTGATCACAAATCCTACTGTGCATGTCACGTTGTTTAGCCAAGCTCTGCAACTGCGCTGCGTGCCAAAATATACTGTTGATGGGGCGCTCTAGCACCGAGGGGGTGCCAGCCCGCCCGGGGCATCTCGCCGAGGTCAGGGCGGCTCGGAAAATGGGGCTCCCAGCGGGGATCCTATTCTTAGTGTACTCTGTGGCTTCTGGGATACCCCGCGGAAACAAAGCTGAGCGACCTGGCCGGCGGCCTCTGTCCGCCGCCGTGCCCCAAGACGCACGAGGAAGGCCGAGCGAAGCGGCGATAACCTCTCCGCGGGCAATAGCTTTCCGAATTGTAGCAATCACGATTGGACGCGTTAAATCTTCATCGGGGCCGTTCTGAACATCAAAACCGTGGTAATTGAAAACCCGCCTGAGGGCGGCCTGCCCAATCGAATCTGAACCCGAGAACAGATATAAGATGTATCTACGCTGGCGGCCGAGCCGCCTCACTGGGCAATCACCCCTGCGCCTTTTCCGAGCAGTACGTCCTCGAGTCGGCTTTCGCAATCGCTCAGAGTGTCGCGCAGGGAGGCCGGCAGCAAGCTCCACGACTGTCCGAGCCGAGCTGCCTTCTTGTACCTCTGCGTCGACTTGGCATGTTTCCACTGCCCCCACTTCTGTATCTCCTCGAGCGTGCAGCACTGCCCGGCCACGTCTACACTCGGACCTGAGTGTCGAGCCTGGTGAAGAATAACGTGCTGCTCGACACCCAGGTCCTGCAGCGCCATACGAAACATCTCCAGGAACTGAGGGCAACTGGAACCCCACACCTTATCTTCTGGAGCCCCTTGCGCGAGCTCGCGGAAGATGGGCGCGACGCACTGATGCCGGCCGCTGTCCAGCATCGCTCCGACGTCTGCCAGAGCCGTCTTGCTGCGCAGCGGCTCGCTGTCCGGGAAGGAGCAGAAACCGCCGGCGGCGCGCTCCTGGTGCCGGCGCGATGATGTTGCCGCGCGGGTCGGAAGTCGCCCGAGACCATGGCGAGCAGGAAGATGGCCATCTGCAGCGCCCCACGCGCCACCATGCGCCGAACCAGCCCGCGCCAAAGGGCCAGCGGCCAGGCCAGGCGGCCCCGCCCCGGCGCCAGCTTGCGCCAGCCCCGGAGGCAATGCCAAGCTCGCGGCGTCGTGGACTCGCCCTGCTTCGAATACTCTGGGAACCTGTACATCAGGCCCGCCATCACCTGGTCGCCCTTCGACGACTCGTGGCCGCTGAAGAACAACACGTTCATGTAGTCCACGAGGGCCTCGTCCACCTGCGCGGGCGAGGGCAACGGGCGGCGCGGCCCCGCGTCGCAGAACTCCAGGAAGGCGTCCAGCTCCAGACCGCACCGTCCCCGCGCGGGTGCAAACACGGACCGTCGCTCCAGAAAGGTCTGGCCGTCCGCCGCTGCACTGTCCTGCGGCGCCTCCGCTCCGTAAGTCTTTGTCCTCTTTGCAGCGCGCCTCAGCAGCTCCTTCTCGCGCCTCTCGCCGGCTTGCGCGACCTGCTGTTCGTCGGAAGTGCTGCTGTCGCCGTCGCTATCGGCCACGATCTGGCGCTGCCAGTCCTGGGGGATGGCCATCAGGCCCGCGTTCCGCTCAGAAGCTCTGGGAGCCGAGACGTCGGCGGCAGCGCAGCCAAGCTCAGGCGAGCCTTCCAGTCCCGCGACCGCTGGGCCGCCGACAGTGCCCTCTGGCGGCGCGGCGCCAGGGTCAGCCCTGTGCTCGTCTGAGCAGGCCGCGGCAGCCGCGGGGGCCTCGCCCCGGCCGGCGCCTGCGCAGGCCACCCCAGCTGGCGCCTCCGCTCGGTCGCGGGCAGGGGCGCGGGCAGCGGCTCCGCCGGCGCGAGCTCCCGCCGGCGCATGCAGGGTGGGCTGGGCCGAGGGTCAGAAGGCTCGGCCCTGTCAAACGGTTGAGCCGAAATGGGACACGAGGACGCCAGGCAGCACCCATAATTAACACGGCGAAAGCCAACTCGGTGAAAGGGGGCCGAGACCCGAGGGGCCCGGCTCGACGCTTCGAGAGGTAAACACTCCGGGAGATCGCACAACGAGGACACTTCGACCGCAGACTCAGGACTCGGTGACTGATTGAAAACGAAGGGAGCGAGAATCCTGGGGGGGCCCTGTAAAAGAGACTCCGATGAAGGTAAAGTATCAGGCAACTGTGAACCGAGGGGCTCCTTGGCCCCTTTCTCGTCAAAAATTCTAAGCCCATAGTCAGCGGGATTCGATTCGGAAGGAACCCATCTGACAGACACTTTCCCATTCCTCGCATGACAGTAGGCATGGGACCTGCGGATCAGGACGAGAAGGGCGAACTCTTTTGCGCAATTCCTGTTGAAAGATAACGCAAGTGACATGCTATCCGACAGAATCAGTTGGCGGCAGGCAGCCCCGAGAACTGACTGGGCGATGCTGCGGGTGCCCATCACCAGCGCTCGGGCTTCCTTGATAAGGATGCCCTCCTCGAAACTCCAACGCTGCACCTGCTTAGTGCGCCAGCGGGTGCTCGCGAGCCCCGCCGCGGGCACCTCTGGGAAGCCTGGGTCGGCCCCCCAAGCAGCGGCCAGCTCCGCGTCGTCGCCCGCGCCGGCCAGCCTCCACTCGCCGCCGCCGCCCCGCCGGAAGCCCGCCGCCACCGGCGCAGCTTCGCGGGCCCCGCGGCGGGCCGCGGGGAGGCCGCCGTCCGCGGCCGGCGGCGGCCCAGCAGCGACCTCGCGGAAGCGGGCCCTCTCCTGCACGCGGCCTGCTTCGGCGTCCACGCTGCGGGGCCAGCGGGTGGTAGATGCTGCCCCCGCCTCCAGGCTGCTGTCGGTGGCCACCGCCAGCTCGTTCCACTACAGCGCCCAGTCGCTCTCCAGGAAGATCAGCATACCTCGGAACACCTTCAGCCCCATGCGGGTCTCCGGCCAGAGCGGCGCGGGAGTGGAGTAGAACTTCCTCATGAAGGCGCAGACCGCGTGGGAGACGCCGAGGGCGCCGCGTGCCAGCAGTCCAGCGCAAGCGCAGTGACCCACCAGGACCTCCACGGCCCAGCCCGTCAGACGACGTCTGCGAAGTAACCCGTTGATCGCCTGCCTGATCAGCCAGAAGCGCTTCTGAGTGACCCTGGTTTTCCAGCGGGGCCCCGAAACCTCCTCGCCTCGGTCTGGGCCTCCACGCTCGCGGAGCTGCCGCGAAGATGCAAGCCCTGCTCGTCGAAGCCACGGGCGAGCTGCTGCGCGTCGTCGGAGACCGAGGGCCCCGAGGTAGAGGCGACGCCAAGGTTGTCCACGCAGACGCAATGGGCAGCGTGGCCGACAAGGTCAGCCGGGCCAAACACGGACGGCCTGCCTCTGTCAGCCAGGGGGCTCTGTGCCAGGCTGGGGCAATCCCCCATCGCCTTGCTCTCGTTGACGCGCTGCGCGGCCCACGGGCCCCAGGTGAAGCCCATCGGGAAGACCCCCCAGCGAGGGCTCACCAAGTCATGCTGCTCCAGCGGGCGGCCCTCCCAGAGCTGGCCCTCGACGCCCGGCGCGAAGGCGGGCACCTCGGGGAGGCAGAAGTACTCGGTGAGCCAGTTTGGGAGTCGCACGCGGCGGGCGCAGCCCTTGACGTCCGCGAGCCCCAAGTGGGGATTCCTGCCCTGCAGGAGCTGCTGCGCCTGTGGGCCCCAGGGGCCCATGCCCTCGGACAAGGCGAACTCCACTCGGTTGAGGCCCTCCGCGCTGAGGAGCTCCACGCCAGGCGGGGTCTCGAAGAGCTCGTTAGCAGGCCGCGCGTCCAGGATGACGCGCAGCCGCTTCCCGCTGTCCTTCTCCACGAAGAAGAGGCCCACCTGGCAGCGGGGGCGGCGCGCCCACATCGGCGGGCCACGGCGCCGCAGGTCAGCGACGACGTGTCGATGTGTCTTGGCGCTCCGTTTCAGCGCCGGGCCGAAGCGCGGCATCGCAGTGGGTGTCGGGCTTCCGTCGCGCAGCATGCGCTCGGGGTGCTCCATCAGGAAGCGCTGGGCCTCGGGGGGGGGGGGGGGGCGGGGGGCGTCCTCAAACGGCGGGCGCCCCTCCGCTGTCTCGGGCAACGAGACGAAGTCCTTTCTGAAGGGCGCGACGCGGGTGAGGCAACCCGCCCCATCGCGCGGCGCATGCCCTCGCAGCAGCCGGCGGACGGCCGCGCGTTCACTGAGGGCATCTGGGCCCGGGTGCCGCCGCGAGGCCAACTCGCAGATCCGCTTCAAAACTTCGAGCTGTATCGGATCTGGGTCGAAGTGCGTCGGTCCGTTCCGAAAGCCCGCGAGCCAGCTCAGCGCGCCCACCACCTCGTTGCCCATCCTCAGCGCCAGCCGCTCGCGCCGCCTGAGGGCTCGACCCCGGATGGGGCCGTCGCCGGGCAGACTCGGCAGGCGCCAACGAGGCAACGGGAACAGCTCCCTGGCGAAACGCGAGGCGGCAAGCCGGCCCCGCTCTACCCGAGTCTCGGCCGGGGGCGCCCCCCCCCCGGCCGCGGGGGCCGTCGCGGCCCCTTGAGGGGGGGGAAGGGGGGGGAAGGGGGGGGGGGCATCGCCCCACCCAGCCATCCCCCTTGGCGGCGGTCGTCCTGGCCTGCCCTTGCCGTCGGAGACCTCCTCTCCGGCCTGGCGCTGCGGTCCCTTCCCGAAGGCAAGCGCCGACTGGGCCTTCTGCTGCTCCCTGATCTCCCCGGTGGCGAAGCGAACTGCAGCAGCGCCTGCCCTGCCATGTCATCCGAAGAGGCCGCGCCCGCGTAGAGCCGCGCGCGCCCCCAGACGGGCTTGACGGGGTCCGAGTGCACCGCCACCAGGCCCGCCACGCGGCCCGCTGCCGTCTCGAGGCACATCAAGCCTCCCAGGTTCACCTGGTCGTACACGGCGGCCCAGTTGAGGATGTCGCACAACACCTTCAACTCGCGGGCCACCCGATCGTTCTCCCCCAGGCCCTTCGACCGCAGGAAGTCGCGGAGCCACAGCCGCGGGCCCCCATTGGTGCGCCCCATGCTCTTGCAGACCGTCGAGGCCGACGCGGGGCCCTCTATCGGCTGGTCGGGGAAGGCCTCCTGGGTCGACTCGCGGCATCCCGCCCTGGAGGACTTGAACCTCCCCCCCTGCGGGTCGAAGTCCACCTCGGGGGCGCGCAGGTCTCCTCCCGGCGAGGCGCCGTCGGCAGCGGGCGGGCAGCGGGCGGTGCCCTGGTGCCCCCGGCGCCATCAGCGGCAGCAGCATCCCCGTCGGGCAGCGCCGAACGGCGCAGGGGCTCGAGGAGGTCCGCGGGGGCTGGCGTCTCGGGACTCGGGAACTCGCCCAGCCCCATGTCGCCACGGCGTCGCGCCGCATAGCCTGGCAGGTCCTCCGCCAGCAGCGCCCCCACTCGGCGCAGGCCCTCGTCGACAGCGAAGAAGGCCTCCAGCCCAATCCCTGGCGCGAAGCGCGCGTCGGACCGACCCGCCGCGGCGCCGACGGCGGCGCTCGCGGTCGGCTCGGCCACCACCCAGATGTCCGCCAACGGCGCAAGGGGGCTGCTTGCCACGCAGCCGATGCGCTCCTGGGCGCGGCTCGCGGCCGAAGAAGTCGGCCCAGACCAGAAGCTCGCCGTCGGCGGTCGCCACCTCCAGCGGCCCCGCAGGCGCGATGCCAAGGAAACGTGCCTCGACCAGTGCGCGGCCGCGCTCGATGGCTGCCCGCAGCTCGGCACGCGTCGCCGGCGCCCTGAAGCGGTAGATCGGGCAAGGCCAATCTGGCGAGGCGCTGCCGCCCGCAGGCATCAACGCAGCACCCTCGGGGCCCGAGGCTGGATCCGCACCCGCGAAGTCCCCCTCGCATTCGCCATCGTCTGGCGCGCGGGCCGCCCACGTGCCCGGGGGCAGGCTCGGGGAGACGAGGACTCGCTCGTGGTCGACGACGACGGCGACGACGAAGACGACGGCGCGGCGACGACGGCAATGCCGACGGCAGCGACGACGGCGGACGGGCGGGCGGCGACGGACGGTGGACGGACGGACGGACGGACGACGGCGGACGGGCGGGCGGGCGGACAGCGACGATGGCGGCGAACGGACGGGTGGCGACGGACGGCGGACGGAGGGGCGGCCGCCGCGCAAACAATCAACAACCGCCGTGGCAACAACCGACACCATCGCCACCGCGCTTGCGCGTGCGTGCGTGCGTGTGTCGGAATGTTTATGTGTATGTATGCATGCGTAATGTATATATGTATAGGTATATGCGTATGCAAGTCGTTTGTACGTGCATAATATATAGATACGTGCGTAATGATGTATATGAATATACATGTGCATATGTTTACGTAAAAAAAAGCATTTGCACATGTGCATACATGTTTATACGCATATGCATATTTTGTTTATGCTTATGTTTATATACAGGTGTATATGTACGTATAATTATGTACATACATTTACACCAGTATGCATGTCTGTGACTTCGTATTTGCATTTAGCTAGGGCAGTATCATTAAGCGGGACCACTCGGCTTGTTACTGTTGAAGCCGGTTTCACTTGCTAGTTCAGCAAGTTAAAGACCCCTGGGGACACGGGTCTTTTTCGAAGCTGGAAGAAGAAACAATCCGGAACCATAACCATGTTAATGCCCAGTAAAGCGACCAGCGTGCTGACCCCCCCCCCTTCGCGACAGGAGGTGCGTCGCGCATTCGTCGCCCGTGCGCCGCCCGTGCGTCGGCCGCCGAACAGGCCAGCCGTCCTCTCGAACGCGCGCGTCGCCCTCGCAAGGTGGCGATTTGGTGAGTGCGTCGCCAGCGCGGCGGACACCCACTGGGCGGATCGCGCGCGCGTCGCCCGCTCGGCGGCCGCTGAAGAGGCCGGCCGCCTTCGGGAAGAAGAAAATCGCCCACGCTGCGGCCCGCTTGGCGAGAAGAAGGCGGCCGCTGGGCTACCTTGGCAGATCAGAAAATCCTGCTAACACTACAAATGCAGCGACGCTGCTGAACGCACCCCGGCGCTAGGCCAGCAGACCCCCGCAGCCGCCGCCACAACCTCTGCGACCGCCGCCAGCGCCAAAACTACCACCGCCACGATCACCGCAAACGGATGCGACCGCAATCGCATCCACCGCGACGATTACGACCAACACCATTTACCGCCATCACCACCGCCACGACCACCGCGCTTCTCGCGACCACCACAACGACCGACACCAGCACGATCACCGACGTGACCACCACCAGCCCGCCCACCACCAGCGGCGCGACCACCGCCAGCGCGACCAAGGCGACGAACGCGACCACGACCATGATCACCAACATGACCACTACAGAAGCAAACGCCCGCTCCGTCCTCCCCCCCCCCCCATTCCCCTGCCGGGCCGCTCTTGCCGCCGCGCCCGCCTCGCCCTCCTGCCCCCCCCCTTTTTCCTCGCGATCTTCCTCTCCCACCGCCAGCGGCGGGGCCGCGCGCAGAAGTCGGGGGCGCCGCTCGCGGCGATGCGCCGCGGCCGTGGAAAGGGGGGCCGAAAGAGAAGGAGAACGCGAAGGGGGGCGCGGGGTGGCAAGGGGGCAAAAAAAACAAAGAGGAGAGAGGAAGGGGGAGGGGCAATCAGAGGGGGGCCGGTAGAAAGGTGGAGGAGAAGGGGAGAAGAGAGGGAGACGAGGCAGGAGGGAGGACGAAGGAGGAGGAATGACGAAAGAGGAGGGACGACGAGGAAGGGAAAGGAAAGGAACGGGGGCAAGCGCCGCCCTTCCTGGCGCAACGGTGGACGCAGCCGCCGCCGCTCGTGAACAAGGCAAGCGCGGCGGTCCGACGGCCGTTGCGCATTGTTGTTCGGAGAAATGCTAGGGGCGGGCAAAGTCGCGACTGCGTCGCGCATGCGTCGCGCGTGCGTCGCGCGTGCGTCGCGCTTGCTTCGCGCGCGTGGAACGTGCGTCGCGCGTGCGTCGCGCGGGTCGCTCGTGCGTCGCGCGCTGGCACGGGCGCGTCGCGCGCGGGTCGGGGTGCGTCGCGCGCGCGTCGCGCGAGCGTCGCGCGTGCGTCGCGCGAGCGTCGTTCGGGTCGTTCGCGCGTCGCGCGCAGGTCGCGCGCGAATCGCTCGAAGGGCGCCATGGACTTCTGACGGCATGTGCACTGCGCGGCCCGCCGGCGAAACAATCAAGGGATGCGCGCGGCAATCGTAGAAATAGCGAGACCGCACGTGAGAACTACGAACGCGAGGAGACCAAGAGACGACATGGAGATGCACGCACGGACAAATCCATGTCAAGCGCACGCCCCGTTAGCATTTGAACATCGGTTCGTCGCTGCAGCAATGCGGCGACGTCTCGCCCGCCGATGCACCGGGGGGAAAAAGAGGGTGGAAGTGGGGCGAGGGAAGGGCGGGCGGCAAAAGGGGACGGACGGGCGAGGGGGGGGCGCGCGGGGGCGGCGCAGCGGCGGCGGGAGCGACGGCCGGCAATCGAAGGGAGGCGGCGGGAGCGAGGAGGGCGAGAAGGAAGTTCCAGGGGGGTGGAAGGACAACGGGGGGGCGAGTAGAGAGGGGGGCAGGACGGCAGCCTGACACAACAGAACTGAATGCAAATTTCGCAAACGGGGCAAAACGCGCAGCGCGTTGGACGAGGGGAAGAGAAGGACGAGGGGGGGACAGGAGGATTGGCGCGAAACGACATGGGGGTGCAGGGCGCGATGCGACGGGGCGAAGTGGCGCCGCGTCGCGCGACGTGACGTCACCCCCACCGTGGCGCGACGCGCACAGCCCCCAATCAACGCGAGGCGTCTTTGTGCTGAACAACGGTTGGCGCCCCTGAAAATGCGCACCATCAAATCCTCTTGCGCCGACTTGGAAACAGAACGCGTTGGTGGACCGTCGCCGTCGAACTGAGAGTGCGCCACGACCGTCAGAATGGCTGCTGGCGCACCGGCGTTGGAATCCTATATATCGCCAGAGAAATTCCGAAGTCGCGCCGTATGTCGCCCATGCACTCTGGGAGGCCGGGGTTCGGGACAGGGGCGCAAACCAGGGCCGGCGCGCGGGCGACGCTCGGGCGACGCACTGAACGAAACTTAAAGGGGGGTGGTCGCTCGACTGGGCCTTAACACATAGCCAACGCCAGAACTAAAACTAAAGCCAAGAAAACAAACAAAAAACATTGGAAAAAAAACAGAAATCAGAACCGGGAACCGAAACCGCGACTAAGGGAATCTTCTTCAGGACCCTGAAGAAGAAAGCAACCTGAACCAATACCAAAACCGAAACTGAAACAGGAACCGGAATCGGAACGGGAACCAAAACCAGAACTGGAACCGACACCAAAACCGGAACCATAACCAAAACCACCACTACACCCATACTGGAATGCTGACATGGCCCCAAGAGAGCCCAAACATCGAACAAAAAAGCCTTGAGTTGGTTCCAAAAAGGCGATTCTGATGGCTCTTGTTTGGGGGGCGGCGACGCCGAAGACCCGTCCTTATTTGATCGACGCCCTCCAAAATGTCCGATGCTCCAAGATGGCCTCCAAGATGGCTCCACGCCCTCCTCCCCCCCTCTCATTGTACGGCATGTTTCACTATATGTGTCTCTTCTTTCCATTTCCCGCCAATTCTCATAGACAGGGCTCCTGAATGGGCGGGTGGGGATTTTTGATCGCGACCGCGGCGAAAAGGTCGGGCAGCGTCAAGGGGCGAAGCACAGAGGCGACGGACAAAATTAGCGCACGGGAAGAGGAAGGCGACAAGAGACAAGACCAAGCAAGGGGGGAGGCAAACAGGAGGCGAGCCTCGCTGCCGCGCACAAAAAAGCGCACGCCAGGAAATCCATCCGGGCGACGTGCAGCACCAAGTGGTAATTCGGGTAGGCCAACACAACGTCCATGACGAGGAAGACCACCACCATGACGCACAGCAAGCCCAGGGCAGGCCGAGGGACGCGGAACGTAGGACAGCAGGCCAACGTCTCGGAGGAACCGACCCGGCATGCGGGCGCTCAACGGAATCCGCCGGCCCCCTTGTGGGGCCACCAGGCTGCAGGAGCGGGATTCGCAGTTTCCTCTACCAGTTGTAGCTGGTAGTTTCCAGTGTTACAGTTCTGCTTTTTGCTGGTTTCTGTAACTAGTTGATTGACCGCGCGAGGGGGGGGAGGCCCAAACCAGATATTTAGCACCTCCTGGGCGCGTTGTCTGAATTGCTGGGGGAGCTCGAACTCGACACCCCTCACACAGATCGGCGGGGTCAGGGTCCAAAAACACATGGGATTTGCCACATTTCTAGTATTCGGTGCCACCCCTCACGCAGATCCGCGGGGTCAGGGTCAACAAAAACACAAGGGATTTGCCACATCTCTGAAATTCGGTGCCACCCCTCACGCAGATCCGCGGAGTCAGGGTCAAAAAACATAAAGGATTTGCCACATTTCTGAAATTCGGTTCCACCCCTCACGCAGATCCGAGGGGTCAGGGTCCAAAAACAAAGGGGATTTGCCACATTTCTAAAATTCGGTGCCACCCCTCACGCAGATCCGCGGGGTCAGGGTCAAAAAAACACAGGGGATTTGCCACATTTCTAAAATTCGGTGCCACCCCTCACGCAGATCCGCGGGGTCAGGGTCAAAAAAACACAAGGGATTTGCCATATCTCTGAAATCCAGTGCCACCCCTCACGCAGATCCGCGGGGTCAGGGTCAGAAAAACACACGGAATTTGCAACATTTTTGAAATTCGGTGCCACCACTCACGCAGATCCGCAGGGTCAGGGTCAAAAAACAAAGGGGATTTGCCACATTTCTAAAATTCGGTGCCACCCCTCACGCAAATCCGCGGGGTCAGGGTACAAAAACACATAGGATTTGCCACATTTCTCAAATGCGGCGCCACCCCTTACGCAGATCCGCGGGGTCAGGGTCCAAAAACATAAGGGATTTGGCACATTTCTGACATTCGGTGCCACCCCTCACGCACATCCATCGCAAGGCGTGGTAACCCACATTGCGAGAACTCCCTCGGCCCTTTAATCGCAAGGTGTGGTAACCAAGCCCGTAAACCATACACGTCTTACCAATCGCCAGGTGTGGTAACCCATTTTGTGATCAGTTGGTTCTGCTGATTGCGAATCGGCTTCGCATGAAGTTGCGATACTGCTTCACGACAGCGCCAAGGCCTCATGACTTAGCTCTTCCATGGCCCATTCTCCGAGAGCGGGGGCCGGCGGCAGGGGGCGAAGCCCTTACGGATATATGGGGATCGCCAGACACCGGGGGGTGTCGGGGGTGCTGCAAGGGCGGGTGCGAACAGACCGCGCCGCCAATGGCGGGAGGGCACAGCCTGAGGACTGCCGGACGAGCAGCGCGGTGGGGGAGGACCAGGCGTCCGTCGACCCCGTGCGGGGAGGGACAGAAGAGACGGCCAACGCTGGCCGCCCGGGAGGCGGGGGGGCACGCGCGCGAGGCGAGGGCCCCCGAGTAGGGCGCAGGGGAGGGCCAGCCGAGGCAGGGAGCCCGGAGGCCGCGGGCCCCAGGCCACCACTGGGTAGAGCGGAGGAGCCCCGAGCGCCCCCGCAGGGCGGGGCGAGCTGGTGGGGATACTTTTTGGTCAACAGGCTCGCGAGGCGGGTCGAAAGCCGTCCGAACACTAGTCGGGCCGCGACTAGGCAGCAGGAAAAAAAGCAAGCGAAGCGAGCGAACGGGCAGCCACTCAGAAAGAAAGCAAGAACAGATACTCTCAAACCCGGTGGCGATGGAAATCCCGGTGGCGACCAGCAAATAAACGCAGCCAAAATGGCGCGGCGGCGCGACCATAAACACGCAGAAGTCGATCGCTCGGTGCGGGTCAGACAAACAGCACCGTCAGAGACGAACTAGACCGACAGGCACACCCGGACGACATCCGTGCTGTAGGCGACACAAATGCCAAAACATCGTGTCGGCGCAAGAGTGCCGACAACACTGCAAACGGCACTGCTGGTGGGGACACGCGAAGCGTGACGAATTTTTCAAGCCGCCAGACGTCTTCTCCGAGCTCCATCCTGGGCGCCAGGTGGGGGAAGGGGGGGCGCCGCCCCTGCTGATAGCCCCAAGTCAAGCCCCGCCGCGGACAGCCACCGTGCGCCGAAGGCGCTTCGACCCCTGGCGCGGCGTGACGACAAACCGAGGCTGACAGCGATCGGAGAGAAAGTAACCCCCAACAAGAGCAAAAACAAAAAAACACGACGGGTCCTGGGGGGGCCAGCACTTCCCAAACAGTCCAGAGTAAGGAAAAAGGGCCAGGGATGTTTTCGGACGTCTGGTCACCAGATGTCCGCAGACATCCCCTGGAATTCTTTCCTTAGGGAAACTTGTCCCACACCCTGGGACCTTCCACAGGGCCAGCTACTCATCATGTGTAGTTGCTGGACGGTGCGACAAAATTTCAGGGTCTTTTCCAACATCAGCCATGGTTTGTGCTGTTCGTGGGGGGCGGCCTTCCTTCTCCAGCTTCTCCAGCCACCTGGCCAACTCCGGCGGCGGCGGCGACACCACCGGTGCGAACTCGTCGTCGAGGGCGGCGCTGGGCGGGATCCCGCTCGTCATCGTCGTCGCCGTCGTTGGCTGGAGGGCTCCAGCGGGCTCCGGGGGGCTGGAGGAGGCTCAAGAGCGTCACAGGGAAACCCGACCCCTCCGAGCTGCCTTCAGATCTGTGGGATCGTCGTGTTTGGGGTCGCGGAGTCTGGAGATCACGACAGCCGTTTTTGCCCCGCTCTCCGCCGCCCCGACCCACACACTTGCCCATCACCAAAAATGCAACAAAAATAATGAGTCAAAATGTATGGTGGTGTTCATGCTCCGCGACGCCGGATCTTGGGCCATCGTGAGCAAGGCCAGAGTTCCTGTTCCTCCTCGCCCTTGCCCTCCGCCCTGCCCCCCAAGTGCCTCTCGCCGCCAGACTTCGCGCCAAGATTTTAGTCAAACTCCCGCCCAGAATGCGCAAATTCAATCCTGCATATCTACGTCGCGCTGAAGACGCCGCAGAGGAGTCTGAGGGAGTCCTCCGGGTCCCAGGGCACCTCCCCCCCGCTGAGACTTGTCTTTCCACCCCGTCCCATCTCCCCCCTACCCCCCGCCAAAATCCCACCAGCCCTTTTTAGGGCGTGAGTGGTTTAGAGAGCTTCATCTTCCAACTCCCCTTCTTACCCTTCAGGGTGGGGTTTACCCCTCCCACGACTCCCTCCCCCTGGACCTGGAGGGGGGGGCGTGAGGGGTTAGAGCGTCCAAAACGGTCTCGGCGAGGAATACGGAAAACAAAATAATTGATTTGAGAAATGGGATTGGCAACAGTTCTGACTCGGGGGGGAGGAGGGGGCGTAATTGAGTACGATCCGTCCTTTGATCAATCTCCTCCAGGATGGCCCTAAGATGGCCCACGGGTCTCCAAAGGGTGCCCCAAGACGGCCCCAAAATGTGCCCAGGAGGCCCCACGAGGCCCCCAAGAGGCACCCAAAATGCCCTTAAGAGGCTCCCAAGAGGCGCTCCAGAGGGACCCGAGAGGCCCCAAGCGGCCCCCCAGAGGCACCCAAGACGCTCCAAGAGGCCTCGGCGAGAAGGCCAACATCATTAATGTTGCGGAGGCATTGGTCACTTTTGGCCTCCTGAGGGGGGAGCCATAATTTCAGGAGCCCCCCCCTCCATTGATCGATCTCCTCCAAGATGCCCCCCCCCTAAGAGGGCTTCAAGAAATGCCCAAGAGGTCTCACGATGCCCCTAAGAGGCCCCCAAAATGCCAGCATGAGGCTCCCCAAACCAAAGACCCCAAAGAGGTCCCAAGAGGCCACAAGAGGCCCCCCAGAGGCACCCAAGACGCCCCAAAAGGCATCGGCAAGAATGCCAACATGATTTTTTAAAACATTATGCTAACGGAGTTCCCCACATAAAGAGATTAACGGTTTCGTGGGACCCATTTTCTTGATGCCCTCCTCGCGACGCTGGAGGGGTGGGAGGGGCACGAAACCATGTAAATAGTATGGTTTTCCGATACCCTCCTCGCTCAGGCTGGGCCTCCCTGGAGGGGTGGGAGGGGCACGAAAGCATGTAAATAGTATGGTTTGCGGATACCCTCCTCGCTCAGGCGGGGCCTCCCTGGAGGGGTGGGAGGGGCACGAAACCATGTAAATAGTATGGTTTGCGGATACCCTCCTCGCTCAGGCGGGGCCTCCCTGGAGGGGTGGGAGGGGCACGAAACCATGTAAATAGTATGGTTTTCCGATACCCTCCTCGCTCAGGCGGGGCCTCCCTGGAGGGGTGGGAGGGGCACGAAACCATGTAAATAGTATGGTTTGCGGATACCCTCCTCGCTCAGGCGGGGCCTCCCTGGAGGGGTGGGAGGGGCACGAAACCATGTAAATAGTATGGTTTTCCGATACCCTCCTCGCTCAGGCGGGGCCTCCCTGGAGGGGTGGGAGGGGCACGAAACCATGTAAATAGTATAGGGGCACGAAACCATGTCCGATACCCTCCTCGCTCAGGCGGGGCCTCCCTGGAGGGGTGGGAGGGGCACGAAACCATGTAAATAGTATGGTTTTCCGATACCCTCCTCGCTCAGGCGGGGCCTCCCTGGCACGAAACCATGTAAATAGTATGGTATTCCGATACCCTCCTCGCTCAGGCGGGGCCTCCCTGGAGGGGTGGGAGGGGCACGAAACCATGTAAATAGTATGGTATTCCGATACCCTCCTCGCTCAGGCGGGGCCTCCCTGGAGGGGTGGGAGGGGCACGAAACCATGTAAATAGTATGGTATTCCGATACCCTCCTCGCTCAGGCGGGGCCTCCCTGGAGGGGTGGGAGGGGCACGAAACCATGTAAATAGTATGGTATTCCGATACCCTCCTCGCTCAGGCGGGGCCTCCCTGGAGGGGTGGGAGGGGCACGCCATGGTATGGTATGGTACGGTATGGTACGTATGGTGTGGTATGGTATGGTATGGTATGGTATGGTATGTGGTAGGAACTATGGTATGGTATGGTGTGTGTGGTAGGAATGATATTGTGCTGTATGGAAGATTGAGCGGGAGGTGGGTGGGAAGGAGAGGGTGTTCTGGGAAAACAAGAACCCCACTCAGGATGTGGGGAAAAAAAAGCATAATGCTAACGGAGTTCCCCACATAAAGAGATTAACGGTTTCGTGGGACCCATTTTCTTGATGCCCTCCTCGCTTTGGCGGGGCCCCACGCTCAGGCGGGGCCTCCCTGGAGAGGTGGGAGGGGCACGAAACCATGTAAATAGTATGGTTTTCGGATACCCTCCTCGCTCAGGCGGGGCCTCCCTGGAGGGGTGGGAGGGGCACGAAACCATGTAAATAGTATGGTTTTCGGATACCCTCCTCGCTCAGGCGGGGCCTCCCTGGAGGGTGGGAGGGGCACGAAACCATGTAAATAGTATGGTTTTCGGATACCCTCCTCGCTCAGGCGGGGCCTCCCTGGAGGGGTGGGAGGGGCACGAAACCATGTAAATAGTATGGTTTTCGGATACCCTCCTCGCTCAGGCGGGGCCTCCCTGGAGGGGTGGGAGGGGCACGAAACCATGTAAATAGTATGGTATTCCGATACCCTCCTCGCTCAGGCGGGGCCTCCCTGGAGGGGTGGGAGGGGCACGAAACCATGTAAATAGTATGGTTTTCCGATACCCTCCTCGCTCAGGCGGGGCCTCCCTGGAGGGGTGGGAGGGGCACGAAACCATGTAAATAGTATGGTATTCCGATACCCTCCTCGCTCAGGCGCTCAGGCGGGGCCTCCCTGGAGGGGTGGGAGGGGCACGAAACCATGTAAATAGTATGGTATTCCGATACCCTCCTCGCTCAGGCGGGGCCTCCCTGGAGGGGTGGGAGGGGCACGAAACCATGTAAATAGTATGGTATTCCGATACCCTCCTCGCTCAGGCGGGGCCTCCCTGGAGGGGTGGGAGGGGCACGAAACCATGTAAATAGTATGGTATTCCGATACCCTCCTCGCTCAGGCGGGGCCTCCCTGGAGAGGTGGGAAGGACCATGGTATGGTATGGTATGGTACTGGAGGTACGGTATGGTATGGTACGGTGTGGCATTGGTGTGATATGGTTGGTATGCTATGGCACGCCATGGTATGGTATGGTACGGTATGATACGTATGGTGTGGTATGGTATGGTATGGTATGGTATGGTATGTGTGGTAGGAACTATGGTATGGTATGGTGTGTGTGGTAGGAATAATATTGTGCTGTATGGAAGATGGAGCGGGAGGTGGGTGGGAAGGAGAGGGTGTTCTGGGAAAACAAGAACCCCACTCAGGATGTGGGGAATTAGTGCAAGCTATGCTTGGGGAACTTCTGCTGCAAAGATTTCATTCATGTCCTGAGACCGCGCCCAGCCTAAGCCTTGGGATCCGGCGGCTGGAAACCCCCCAACCCTTTGGGCGTGGGTGGTCCCAAGAGCGTCTTCTTCCATCTTCCCCTTCGAGGAGGGATCCCCCCCTCCTCTCTACCCCCTCCCCTGGTCTCCCCTTACCCCTCCCCATGCCATCACCCCATTCTTTGTCTCGGGCTCTGCAGTAGTGGCATTGCTTTACCAAGCAAAGATCGCGGCGACTGAGGAACCTCTTGGCTAAGGCACGTCGATTACATATTCTTCTACGTGAAGCAAAACATCGCGCAACATATCGAGTGATATGTTGTTCTCATGCGTGGTCTTATTAACAAGCACGCTCAACGCTGGCATCCAATCGCACGCTCCACACCTGTGCGCGAAGTAATTCGATGGCATGTCCTGAAAATTATCTTCGGCAAAAACAACTCTGCTTTTCCACGGAAAGACTTCGAGCGCCTCATTGAAAGAGACTTGGTCACAGGAGCCGTTGCCGCCAGCAGGGGTCCAATCCCGTTTCAGCCACCATTGCCTCAGAAAGGAATACATGTCAGATGTGCCTTGGATGCCGCTCCCTCTCTGCAGAACCACGACACCACTGTTCGCTTGCCTGCCAGTGAAAGGGCAAGAGTGCCAGTGAGAATTTACCCAGGCGAACACTGACACGTTGCTTGTCGGCTTCTCCTCACCGAGACAACGGCTCGCAGAGCCAATGTAATGCGGCAGATCTGTATTCATGCTGCGCACCATGACATCTGCATCCATCCACAAGAACAGATTACTCTCTCCTAGAAGTCCCATCGCATGCTCCATCGCCTGAACCTTACACCAATGAGAAGGAATCCAACTTCCTTTATGGCTACATGCACCATCTATCTTCCACCCACCCACGTTGCTGTACGAGTATAAAAAGTACGAATAACCGCGCTTCTGCGCATAATACATGTTCAATAACATAGCGGCGGCCTCATCGTCCTCAATCATTTCCCTGACCAGCGCGTCTGCTTGGAACCGTCGATTTGGATCATCCAGGTGGCTTAGCTTATCCTTGAACTGGTCCCAGGGAAATTGTTTAATCTGACGCGCTTCATTATATCCTTGCATGACCACTGGTTTGCTAGGATCTCCCTGAATGTACAAAGATGCGCCGTTAAACGTTGCAATGCACCCTGCGGGGGAGCCTGAATCAGCAAACCGGCTGCATATGTCAAAAGCGCCGCGGCTCTCGCAATCCAATACATATCCTTGTTGTAAGATGTGGAATGAAGTAATGATGGAATATGCGTGTGAGCTCACAAACAAGTGCGGCTCGGCGGACTGAGCCAAACTTCATTGAGCCAAAATGGCTACGGGAGAATGCCAACATGATTTGTTTTACGTAGCACTCCGCAGTTGCGGAGAAGAGTGAGGTGGCGGCGGAGACGTCGGCAGACTGCCAGGCTCTGAGGAAGCCCGCCACATGCGCCTAAATGCTACAAGTTGCGCAACGAGCCAGCCGAAGGCGCCAATTTTTGTTCAAGCATTGCGGATGGTTCGCGGGTGGGTCGCGAAGAGGTCGCGGGTGGGTCGCGGGCTGGGTCGCAGGTGGGTCGCTGGTGTCGCGGGTGGGTCGCGGGCGGGTCTCTGGTGGGAGTGGGTCGTGGGTGGGTGGCTGGTGGGTCGCGGGCCGGGTCGCGGGTGGGACGACGACAACAAACACAACAAACAACAAACCACAAACAACGCAACAACAAACATCCGCACCGCGGAACCTCACTTCAGCCACGCGCCCAGGGACAGTGAATGACCGTGACCGTTCGGCCGCCTCACTCTGACCAAGGTTGTGGCCAGTTGGCCTCCTAGGGGGGAATGTAAGGAGGAGCCCCCCCCCTTGATCGATCTCTTCCAAGATGGCCCTTAAGTGGCACACGAGGCTCCCAAGGGTGCCGCAAGATGGCCCCAAGAGGTGTCCAGGAAGCCCCGCGGGGCCCCCAAGAGGCACCCAAGATGCCCCCATGAGGCTCCCAAAAGACCTGCAAGAGGCCCCCAAGAGGCACCCCACACGCCTCAAGATGCCCCAGGGACTGCCAAAACACTCCTAAGACGCCAAGAATCTGAAAATGCGGTCGGCGTCCTTGGGCCTTACCACATGCTCCCTGGCCTTTGGCTGGGGCGTGCGCTGTCAGCCTGCTCTGAGGCCGCCGTGGCATTGCAACCCTGCCGCCCAGTGCTCCGGTAGAACCTCAGCCCGAAGACCACCCACCGCCAGTGGAGGAAGAGGGGGCGCCGACCAGACCGCCGCCGCCGACACCCGAGCGGGGGGGAGGGGAAGGGAGGGATGGGGGGTCGGCCATCCGCCGATGCCACCAAGAAAAAGGCCTCTGGCATTTCTGCTTGCTCTGCTCCTCCTCCTCTTCCTCCTCCCTCCTCCCCCTCCTCCTTCGCTCCTCTTGGGGTACAACGTCGTGCCCAACCCTTTATTCCACTGCATTATCATCCACATCTCTGAGCCGGGCAACTCGTCTGGACACCGTTTCTGGATGCGCTGGTTTGTGGCGATCACAGAAGACAGCGCGAGGGTGGGAGACTTCCTCGCAGGCAGGGGGGGGGCTCTCTCTCACAAGAGGCCGAGGGGCGAGGAGCTTGCCACGGAGCCCTTGGGGATAGCTCTCACAGAGCCACAGGGCTTTCAAAGTAATAATAGTGATCGTAGTAGTAGTAGTAGTAGTAGTAGTAGTCGTAGTAGTACTCGTCGTAGTCGTAGTCGTCGTCGTCGTCGTCGTAGTAGTAGTAGTAGTAGTAGTAGT
>CAUYUJ010014560.1:713852-861352 GCA_963575745.1 Prorocentrum cordatum
CGTAGTAGTCGTCGTAGTAATCGTAGTAGTAGGGCTAGACGTAAACTGTGTTGCCAGGTTTGAATGAAGGTAAGGGGTGAAGGGTAAGGGTTCGGGCTCGGGTTCGGGAGCGACGCCGGCGAAACAACAAAAGAATTCAAACTCTTAGTAATCATGCTTCCCATTGAAATCCGATTCAAAAACAAATAGATTATTAAAGAATTTCTCTGGAGGCTGGGACTCGACCGCTTCCGATCGACATCCTATTCAAAATAGATTATTAAAAAATTCCTCTGGAGGCTGGGACTCGACCGCTGCCGATTGAAATCCTATTCAAAAACAAATAGATTAGTTTGGAGGCTCGGACTCGACCGCTTCCGACTGAAATCCTATTCAAAAACAAAGAGATTATTAAGGACTTCCTCTGGAGGCTGGGACTCGAGCGCTTCCGATTAAAACCCTATTCAAAAACAATTAACCTGGCGAAGGACCCAAACATATGCAGTTGATAGTGCCGCAATTGTGAATATCTTCTTCGGTGGCGTTCCCTATGGGGCCACGAGCCGTATGAGGGGTGTGCCGAAATGCGTGGCAGTGTACACAACACGAACGAAGACGATAGGTCCGAATATGAAAGCTTGAGCGCGTGCGAGTCGGATCGCGAGCGAGTCTGATTATGAATGAATCTGCGCGCGATTGATTCTATTCGCATGAATGCGTGCATGGATACGCCCAGTGTAAATGTATGTATACGACTGTGAACAGTTTGGGTCTGCGTGACTCTCGGTACTCGTGACTCTGAGCGTCGCCTCTGCAGGGGGCTTCCCTGGGAACCCCGACGGCAGCGCCCGCGCGCCGCGACGCCCATGTCGGCACGCCACACACCTGGTGTGCGGGACGCATGCGGACGGCAGCACTGGGGCCTTCGGTGGAGCTCCCTGTGGGGCCACGAAACGTGTGAGGGGTGTGCCGAAATGGGTGTGCGGGACGCATGCGGACGGCAGCCATGGGGCCTTCGGTGGAGCTCCCTATGGGGCCACGAAACGTGTGAGGGGTGTGCCGAAATGGGTGTGCGGGACGCATGCGGACGGCAGCACTGGGGCCTTCGGTGGAGCTCCCTGTGGGGCCACGAAACGTGTGAGGGGTGTGCCGAAATGGGTGTGCGGGACGCATGCGGACGGCAGCCATGGGGCCTTCGGTGGAGCTCCCTATGGGGCCACGAAACGTGTGAGGGGTGTGCCGAAATGGGTGTGCGGGACGCATGCGGACGGCAGCACTGGGGCCTTCGGTGGAGCTCCCTGTGGGGCCACGAAACGTGTGAGGGGTGTCCCTGGGTGTGCGGGACGCATGCGGACGCTGTGGGGCCTTCGGTGGAGCTCCCTGTGGGGCCACGAAACGTGTGAGGGGTGTGCCGAAATGGGTGTGCGGGACGCATGCGGACGGCAGCCATGGGGCCTTCGGTGGAGCTCCCTATGGGGCCACGAAACGTGTGAGGGGTGTGCCGAAATGGGTGTGCGGGACGCATGCGGACGGCAGCACTGGGGCCTTCGGTGGAGCTCCCTGTGGGGCCACGAAACGTGTGAGGGGTGTGCCGAAATGGGTGTGCGGGACGCATGCGGACGGCAGCCATGGGGCCTTCGGTGGAGCTCCCTATGGGGCCACGAAACGTGTGAGGGGTGTGCCGAAATGGGTGTGCGGGACGCATGCGGACGGCAGCACTGGGGCCTTCGGTGGAGCTCCCTGTGGGGCCACGAAACGTGTGAGGGGTGTGCCGAAATGGGTGTGCGGGACGCATGCGGACGGCAGCACTGGGGCCTTCGGTGGAGCTCCCTGTGGGGCCACGAAACGTGTGAGGGGTGTGCCGAAATGGGTGTGCGGGACGCATGCGGACGGCAGCACTGGGGCCTTCGGTGGAGCTCCCTGTGGGGCCACGAAACGTGTGAGGGGTGTGCCGAAATGGGTGTGCGGGACGCATGCGGACGGCAGCCATGGGGCCTTCGGTGGAGCTCCCTATGGGGCCACGAAACGTGTGAGGGGTGTGCCGAAATGGGTGTGCGGGACGCATGCGGACGGCAGCACTGGGGCCTTCGGTGGAGCTCCCTGTGGGGCCACGAAACGTGTGAGGGGTGTGCCGAAATGGGTGTGCGGGACGCATGCGGACGGCAGCCATGGGGCCTTCGGTGGAGCTCCCTATGGGGCCACGAAACGTGTGAGGGGTGTGCCGAAATGGGTGTGCGGGACGCATGCGGACGGCAGCACTGGGGCCTTCGGTGGAGCTCCCTGTGGGGCCACGAAACGTGTGAGGGGTGTGCCGAAATGGGTGTGCGGGACGCATGCGGACGGCAGCCATGGGGCCTTCGGTGGAGCTCCCTGTGGGGCCACGAAACGTGTGAGGGGTGTGCCGAAATGGGTGTGCGGGACGCATGCGGACGGCAGCCATGGGGCCTTCGGTGGAGCTCCCTATGGGGCCACGAAACGTGTGAGGGGTGTGCCGAAATGGGTGTGCGGGACGCATGCGGACGGCATGCACTGGGGCCTTCGGTGGAGCTCCCTGTGGGGCCACGAAACGTGTGAGGGGTGTGCCGAAATGGGTGTGCGGGACGCATGCGGACGGCAGCCATGGGGCCTTCGGTGGAGCTCCCTATGGGGCCACGAAACGTGTGAGGGGTGTGCCGAAATGGGTGTGCGGGACGCATGCGGACGGCAGCACTGGGGCCTTCGGTGGAGCTCCCTATGGGGCCACGAAACGTGTGAGGGGTGTGCCGAAATGGGTGTGCGGGACGCATGCGGACGGCAGAGGAGAGGAGAGAGGAGGAGAGGAGGTGGGACGCGGGGCGCTGTCTCTTCAAAACGAGGACCCAACACCACAGGATGGTTGGGAAATAGATTATTCAGAAATTCCTATGGAGGCTGGGACCCGACCATTTCCGATTGAATATCTATTCAAAAACAATGAAATTATTAAGTGATTCCTCTGGCGGCTGGGACTCGACCCTGTCCTATTGAATTCCTATTCAAAACCAAATAGATTCGTAAGGAATTCCTCTGGAGGCTGCGACGGCGGCGGCGACGACGACGACGACGACCGTCCTCGTCCCAAGCCTCCTCTACCCTGTCCCCGTCCTCCTCATCCACTCTGTCCTCGTCCTCCTCATCCACCCTGTCCTCGTCCTGCTCATCCTCGTCCTCCTCATCGTCGTCTTCCTCCTCCTCGTCCTCCCCACCCTCATCGTCATCCTCCTCATCATCATCATCACCATCCTCGTCCACCTCGTCTTCATCATCATCATCGTAATCAGCCACATCCACGTCGTCGTCATCATGGTTCCAAGAGACGCAAGAACCCTGGGATATCCTAAGGGACCAACGCAGGCCCCAAGAAACCACGATGCACCCAGAGAAGTCCTGGGGAATATGTACGACTCCGGAGGAATCCGCTGAGATCTCGTGGGATCTTGGGAAGGCCAAAAGAATCCAGAGGAATGCCGATGAATCCTGCCGAACCCAAAGAAAATGCAATGGAGTCCTGGGGGGGGGGTCCTCAAAATCCGGTAACATAGGCCACGCTTTGCCCTAGAAGTAGTAGTAGTAGTAGTAGTAGTCGCAGTAATCGTAGCAGTAGTAGTAATAGTAGTCGTAGTAGTAGTGGTAGTAGTAGCAGTAGTAGTAGTAGTAGTAGTAGTAGTAGTAGTAGTAGTAGTAGCGGTAGTAGAAATAGTGGTAGTGGTAGTGGTAGTGGCAGTGGTAATAGTAGTAGTAGTAGTAGTAGTAGTAGTAGTAGTAGTAGTAGTAGTAGTAGTAGTAGTGGTGGTTGTAGTAGTAGTAGTAATAGTAGTAGTAGTAGTCGTAGTAGTAGTAGCATTAGTAGTAGTCGTAGTAGTAATAGTAGTAGTAGTAGTAGTAGTAGTAATAGTAGTAGTAGTAGTAGTTGTTGTAGCAGTCGTAGTAGTAGTAGTAGTAGTAGTAGTAGTAGTAGAAGTAGTAATAGTAGTAGTAGTAGTAGTAGTAGTAGTAATAGTAGTAGTAGTAGTAGTAGTAGTAGTCGTAGTAGTAGTCGTAGTAGTCGTAGTAGTAGTCGTAGTAGTAGGTCTCACAAGTGGTAGTCGTCGTTCATTTGCGCTTGCGTAGTACACCGGAATGCTCGCGTACAAAAGCCCGGGACGTACCCAACCCTTTTTAAGCATGTTGCGCGGTCATGTCGGATAGCTCAATACAGAGACCGATGTTCCACATATGCGGCGTCACTTTTAAGACTCAGGTCGGTGGCAAGACAGCGACCACGAAGGGGCGTGGAAACATGTGCGGGAGGGAACGATTGGATACCTATACGACCATACTTCGGGTGATAAGGAGGTTCGGGGGAGGGGGGGGGACCAACGTCTCACTCGATCGGTGCCACTATCGATATCACAATCGATCTCACGAACGGTCTCGCTCGATCGACCTCACTCGATCGACCTCACAATCGATATCATTCGATCAAATCCACTCGATCGATGTCACAATCGATATGACTATCGATATCACAATCAATATCACAATCGATCTCACAATCAATCCCACATTCGGTCCCACCACCGGTTTCAGTATTGATATCACAATCGATGTCACAATCGATCCCGCAATCAACGTCATCATTCTCATCAGCATCATCGTCACCAACGTCATCAACATCATCATCCTCATCGTCGGGACACCATCACCACCACCATCACCAAAAAACATCACCATTACCATCATCATCATCGGCACACCATCATCGTCATCATCGTCATCATCATCAACATCCTCATCACCAGCATCGGGACACCAACCGCATCATCATCATCATCATCATCGGAACACCACCATCATCATCATCTCATCACTATCACCATGAACAACACCATCAACATCATCATCATCATCGGGACACCATCATCATCATCACCAACAACAGCATCATCATCAACATCAGCATCGTCGGGGCACCATCACCATCGTCACCATCAGCATCAACAGCATCATCACCATGACACCAGCATCAGCATCATCGGCAGCATCATCATCACCACAATCATCGGGCCACCATCATCCATATCATCACCATCACCTCGTCATCACCATCACCGTTATCATCGGGACACCATCATCAACATCATCAACATCAACAGCATCATCACCGGGACACCATCATCACCATCACCGACAGTATCACCATCAACCTCATCATCATCATCATCATCGTCGGGACACCATCAGCATCGTCATCATCATCATGTCATCATCATCGCATTATCATAATCCACAACACCATAATGATCGGGGCACCATCTCATCACCATCACCAGCAATATCATCATCAACATCATCATCACCGGGGCACCATCAGCATCACCGCCATCACCATCATCATCAACATCGTCGACATCAGCATCATCATCATCATCAGCATCATCATCGGGACACCATCATTATCACCACCACCACCATCATCATCAAATCATCCACATCATCGACATCATCAACATCATCATCATCATCGGGCCACCGACGGGACACCGGCGGGACACCGCGGGCCACCGGCCCCCGGAAAGAAATCATTTGGTCTGGCCGCGCCCCAGCCGGAGGCGGGACACCAGCGGGACACCGCGTGCCACGGGCCCCCGGAAAAGGAATCGTTTGGTCCGGCCGCGCCTCAACTGGAGGAGACTTTCTTCTCGCCCGCCCACGCAGCTTCGCCTCGCCCGCACGCGCGGCACGCACGAACACGAAACCAAAACCGATTTCCTGGTCGGCGGGCTCTCCGTTCTACTTCGATCTCTCCCCCTCACCTCCGACATAATTCGTGGGCGTAGCAACGCCTTCTGCTGCGTTCGCAATGCAGGACAGCGCTTTGCGCGCTATGTCAATACAGCGCCTTGCGCTAAACGTGGCATTCGCCAGCATGCATTGCAAGCAACAGGCAGCTGAAGAAGGGATGCGGCATGGGCAACGAACAGCGCCATGCGTTATTGGCTGCGCGGCGCTCGCACGCGCCACGATGTGCGATCTAACAGCACCATGCGCTATGCGACGTGGAGAGGTCGTGCGTCCACGGGGCGACTATGAGCAGGGCTAGGATCACACCTGCCTGTGCCTCATGTGTTCAACCCTGTGCCTCACTGCCGCCGGGTTTATATAAACCAGGCCTCATGGAACTGGTGGCGACAAGTTCGCAGATCGAAGCCCCCCAAGGACGGCGAGGTCGCATGGTGGTCCCCGTGAGGCACCTTTCCGCTGGACCTCCCACTGGCCCACGGAAATGGCGACAGTTGCGCAGATCGCAGCCCCCCAGGGACGGCGAGGTCTCATGGTGGGCCCCGTGAGGCACCTCTCCGCTGAATCTCCCAGGAGCACACGAAAGGGGCGACAGTTGCGCAGATCGCAGCCCTTCAGGGACGGCGAGGCTTCGTGGTGATCTGCGCGGTACACCCCTCCGCTGGACCTCCCAGGAGCCCAAGAAAGTGGCGACAATTTCGCGGATCGCAGCCCCCCAGGGACGGCGAGGTCTCGCGGACATGTGCGCGGGACACACCTCCCTCCCAAGAGCCTACGGAAGTGGCGGAGTTTTGAGATCGCAGCCCCGCAGGGACGGCGAGGTCTCGTGGTGGTGATCTGCGTGGGAAACCCGCCGGTGGACCTCCCAAAAGCCCACGAAAGCTGTGACAATTGCGCAGATCGCAGCCAACCCGGGAACTGCGAGGTCTCGTCTGGGTGTGTGTGGGACACCACTCCGCTGGCCCTCCCAGGAGCCCACGAACGTGGCGACAATTGCGAAGTTCGCAAGCCCCCCAGGGATGGCGAGGCCTCTTGCTGGCTTAGAACGTCACTCCGCCACACCTCCCTGGAACCCACGACAGTGGCGACAGTTGCGCAGATCGCAGCCCCCCAGGGACGCCGAGGTCTCGTCCGGGTGTGCGTGGGACACCAGTCCGCTGGCCCTCCCGAGCACAGCGCAGATCGCAGCCCCCCAGAAAACCGCGAAATCTCGTCTGGGTGTGCGTGGGACACCGCTCCGCTGGCCCTCCCAGGGGCCCACGAGGGTGGCGACAGATGCGCAGCTCGCAGCTCCAAAGGGGCGGCGAGGCCTCTTTCTGGTCCTCGTAGAACGTCACCCCGCCAGGCCTCCCAGGAACACGCGACAATGGCGACAGTTGCGCAGATCGCAGCCCCCCAGGGAGCCTCGAGGCCTCGTCTGGGTGCGCGTGGGACACAACCCCGCTGGCCCTCCCAGGAACCCCAAAAAATGGCAACAAATTCGCGGACCGCAGCCCCCCAGAGATCCGCGAGGTCGTGTTTGGGTGCACGTGGGACACCACTCCGCTGGCCCACCCACCAGCCCACGAAAATGACGACAATTGCGCAAATCGCAGCCCCCCAGGGAGCCGCGAAGTCTCGTCTGTATGTGCGTGGGACACCATTCCGCTGGCCCTGGGACACCACTCCGCTGGCCCTCCCAAGACCCCACGAACGTGACGACACTTGCGAAGATCGCAGCCCCCAAGGCATCAGACGATGATGATGATGATGATGATGATGATGATGATGATGATGATGATGATGATGATGATTATGATGACGACGATGATGATAATGATGATAATGATGCTGCTGCTGCTGATGATGATGGTGATGATGATGATGTTGATGCTGATGATGGAGAGGGAAATGTTGGCGGTGACGTTGATGCTGATGCTGGTGCTGGTGAAGATGACCATGATGATGCTGATGATGATGATGATGATGACCATGATGATGATGGTGGTGATGATGATGATGATGATAATGACGAGGATGATGGTGATACGAATGATGTTTATGTTGACGTCGATGTTGATGATGATGGTAGTGATGATGATGATGATGATGTTGTTGATGTTGATGTTGCTGATGTTGCTGATGATGATGATGATGATAATGATAATGATAATGATGATGATGATGATGATGATGATGATGATGATGATGATGATGGTGATGGTGATGGTGATGGTGATGATGATGATGATGATGATGATGATGATGATGCTGCTGATGATGATGATGATGATGATGATGATGATTATGTCCCCGCATGCAGGAAACGTGGGAGAAGGACGAGGAGGAGGATGGGGGGAGGGAGGAAGGAGGAAGGACGCGAACACACTGCACGATTCAAAACGAGTACCTCAACCACAGGAGGGCTGGGAAAAAACAACCAAGTGCACTGCAGCGCTTGTGTACACCACCGTGCCTGCGTGCACATTATCTGTGTGAGCTCACCCTGCGTGCATCCCGGTGCCTGCGTGCACCACAACGTTTCTCTACACCACCTGTTGCCGCAACAGCAGCGGCAACAACCGTGTGCCCCACGAGGCCCCCGTGACTGCGTGCACCTCTCGGGGCCTGTGGGCCACGTCGGTCATCGTTTTCGTCCTCCTCCTCCCCCTCCTTCCCCTCCTCCTTTTCCTCCTCGTCCACCTCCTCCTCCTCCTTCCTCCTCCTCCTGCCCCTTTTCCTCCTCCTCCTCCACCTCCTTCACCCCGGATTTTTCCTCCTCCTCCTCCTCCACCTCCTCCTCCTTCCTCCTCCTCTTGCCCCTCCTGCTCCTCCTCCTCCTCCTCCTCCTTCAACTCCTACGCAGCTCCTCCTCCCTCCTCATTCCTCCTCCTCCTCCTCCTCATCATCATCATCCTCCTTCTCGGCCTCCTGCTGCTGCTGCTCCTCCTCTTCCTCCTCCTCCACCTCCTCTATGGGAAACTGCACGCGTTCACGCCTGTGGCCAAATTCCCCGCGTCACCGTTACGCGGGGGGGGGAGGGGGGGTAACACGCGTTACGTCCAGAAGTAATAAAATAACGATCTCTACAGAGAGGAAAAAAAGAAGATAGAGCGCGGCGAGTGATCTGGAGCCCACGAAGGAGATGACTGGAGAGGGGAATGGGCCAGAGGGGGCGAGAGCCTGAGCCAGAGGAAAATGGGGGAGTGCGAGGAGCGGGGGAGGGAGGGAGGGAGAAGATGCTGCTTCAAGAAGGGTCCGGATGGGAATCAACTTCGATGGGAAACTGGGTGCGGTGAGAACGCCTGGACAAAACCGAACTGGACGATGGGCTCCTTCCGTCTCCTCCCCTTCCCAGTTCCTCCGTGTGGGTGTAATGCTAGCTCAATCTAGGCCGGAGATCCCGCTGGGTCAGGGGCGCGTCACTCGCGTACTCATTCAGCCGAAAAATGCCAAAACACCATCCGTCGCGATATTGTCACGACGCGAGGATGTCAGGGTCCGTACCAGCCGTCCCATCCCCTGAGCCTGTGGCAACCCATGGGGTCTCGCTTCTTCAGCGGGCGCTCGCCGCCCAACCCCTCGATCCTCTCCCTGGACCTCTTACCCGGAACGCACCTCAACTATGACACTCCGAGGCGAACCCAAGCAGCGGCGACGGTGCTTTCCCCCAGGAGGCCCAAACAGGAGGGCCAGAAGACGAGAGGTGGGGCACAAACATACACTTTCGGAGGCCCGCACGGAGTTCTCGGATCGGCGCTGCCCCTCCCCCTGTCGCGCGGAACGCGCGCGCCGCCCATCCCAGAAGTCCGCGCGGCCAAACCCCCAATTTACATGCTTGCGCGCTGTCTCGTTCTCCCTCGGCTCGCGGCTGCGGGTGCCTCTGCGCCGCGCCGCCTCCATCGCCGGCGCCGCCGCCCCCACGCTTGGGGCTGCGGCTGCGGCCCTCCCGCTTCGGGCTCCCGTCTGCAGCCGCGCCGCCGCCCTCGCCGCGCCTGGGGGCACGGGCGGCGCGCGCTGGCGTCGCCGCCCAGGGGTGCTGCCGGAGGCGGGGGGCCCTCTGGTGGGTGGTCCAGGACGGAAGGAACAAGCCAGCTGGAAAGCGTCGAGTGGCCCGTGCCTCGAGGAAATCAAGCCGCCCGATGCTTGGGACCGTCGGGCACCAAATGCGGATAGCATCGAGGATCTCTCAGAGCCGGCAGGTCCAAGGGATAGATTATGATGGATTGTATCGGGAGCCGCGGCCGTTCCAGAGCGCTCCGGATTCTCTGAGAGGGCTACTTATGCTGATCCCGTGACTGCCGATTTCCTCCTTTCCTCCTGCGCCTCCTGCTCCTCCTCCTGCTTCTCCTGTTTCTCCTGCTTGTCCTGTTCGTCGTCTTCCCAGCTCGTCGTCATACCGCTCCTGCCATGTTTGCAGCAGCTGCGTGGATGAAAGGAGAACTGCTTTACATGATTGAGCTCTGGCCTTAGCGCCGCCGACCATATTCGTCTTTCAAACTTTTCAACAGCTACATGGATGGAGGGGGGTCCTTTTCACAACGGGGCGTTCTCCTTAGCTCCGCCCACACTCGACTTACAAGTTTACAGCATGTTCGAATATAGATGGGGAACTCGCCATGTCGCCGCGCACACTTGTCATAGAGTCGCGACGAATACAAGGATGGAAAAGGGCTCGTGTTTCACCTGTGCCTCTCGCTTAAGACGTTCTTTGACGTCAAGACCAGCAGCTTGAATAGATGTGACATCTGCACGGCTAGGGGGCGGTTCCTTCTCAAAATGGCACTCCCGCTCGAGGCTTCCTCGAACATCACGGCCAGACATGTAACAGGATCCACACATTACACTCTTGGGGCCATCCATTTTTCTAAACGGAGATATCGCTGGACACCTCGTGTAAGTGTATGATCATACCATTCCGCAGTCCTCATTCTTCGCTCGGGAGACGCAAGATAACTCATTTTCAAATTGGGTCCTCTTCCTTATGGCAGGCCCATGCGGTGCTGGTCTTTCAAACCGCTTCTCGTACTGCATGGATGTAGGACAAGGGACCTTGGG
This sequence comes from Prorocentrum cordatum, assembly GCA_963575745.1. Lineage (NCBI taxonomy): Eukaryota > Dinophyceae > Prorocentrales > Prorocentraceae > Prorocentrum > Prorocentrum cordatum. Next base: position 724,668 of record CAUYUJ010014560.1, read on the forward strand.
ACGGGAGGGTGTACTACAACATCTTTAATGCATCTTGGCGTTGCCTTGGTCCTCACATCCTTCCCCCTTCTTCCCGCCTCCTGCTCCACCTCCTAAGTGTAATTTGGTGGTGCCCAAGCGCCTTGCGGAGGTAGCCGCGCAACCTGGCCAGCTCGTCGTGCCGATCTGGGCGGGCATCCCGAGCTTCACCATGTGGATCCTAAGACGGCACTCCCTCCCCATCCCCCCAAACACCCGTCTGAAAATGCCCACCCATGCCGCAACATCTTCCTTTGTTTGTTGACTCGCTCCGCGACTGGGCCTGCCCTGTCGTGTCCCAGCCCTCCTATCTCGACGAGAGGTGCGGTGCCCCCTTCTCCGACGGGTCAGGTTGAACACGGGGCTGACACAACTTCCCGACCGCACCTCATGAAGGAGGTTGTTGCTTACACTCGCCGCCGCCAGCCTTGGAACCAGCGTGCCCATATACTTGCCAAATCTCCCCCTCCTCCTCGATGGCTGGCGGTGATGATAGTGATGGTGATGATGACGACAACGGCATGATGAAGCCAATGACGTCATCGTCATCATCATGTCATCATCATATCATCATCACCATCACCATCACCATCACCATCACCATCACCATCACCATCACCATCACCATCACCATCATCATCATCATCATCATCATCATCATCATCATCATCATCATCATCATCATCATCATCATCATCATCATCATCATCATCATCATCATTGTAAGACGAACCCGTCTGGGCCATGCGACGGTCGGTTGTTGCTTTCTGGTGCTCGAGCAGCTGCCGAGCGGAAGCAAGCTGCGAGCACATGCTGCACGCAGATCTCCTACATGATACTGAGGCCACGCGATGTTGGTACCACGCAAGAAGCTGCGGACACATGCTGCCCTGCTACATGCCACACAATGTTTGATCTTCCTCCAAGCGCCACTCTTATCTGCTTTGTGAGCACAGGCGACCTCGAGCAGACCACAGCGGAAGGCTTCCGCGCGTTGGCCGGGTAGGAGGAGATCACCATGAGCTGCTGCTGCGGCGGGAGGGCCCTCAGCTGCTCGCAGGCCTCCGCGGAGGGAGGCCCGCGCGAGCCCGCGACTCTGGAGCGGCAGGGGCACCAGAAGGAATGCGTGCCCCTCTCCTGGTCCACCCAGCTTCGTGCTTCGCACCGCGCCGCGCGAGTGTCTTCGCGCTCTCACGCGGCACCCCCTGGAGAAGGACGGCCCTCCAGCCCAGGCCGCGACGCGCGAAGCGAGGCAATCTCTTTGCGCCCGTTCTATGGACTGGAGGCCGCCCAAATGGAGTCGGAGCTGATGGGGTCTTCGCTGGTGCATCCGCGATGCGTCGGCGACATCTGGGTGGAGAATGTCGGGTGTGGATCGCGCTGCTTCTCCGAAGCATCACTGTGATGTGCGATCCTCCGACCCTGTCTACTCCGGCCCGTTGGGCGGCCTGGAACTCGGCGGTCTGAGAACAGAAACGCCCACAGGGCCCTCTCCTAGGGCCAAATGAACCGAGGGCGAGGCCATGGTCTCTCCGTCGAAGCAGCACGGCGACTGCCCACCAGACCCTGACTGACTGACGCGGTCCGGTGGGAGGGCGTAAATGCCTGTCTGGATGTTCCATGCAATCAGATAGGGAATGGGCCTGGGCGTTGTCGCTACACCGGGGGGGGCGTAAAGGTGGGGTAGGGACAAAGGTGAGCTTAAAGACAGTTCGCTCTGAAATATCAGCCTCAACCTAGGGTCGCTCCCGAAACCCACCCTGGCCTAACCCCATCTCTACGTACCCCAGACAACACCCCGTTCTGATCAAAGCGCTAACAAACATCATAACAAATACTGCCAAGATCCTGAAGATGGGAGGGGGTGAAGGACTGGGGTCCTGCGTGTCGGCCATGGGGCTTCGTCGGCGTTCGGCAATCGGTGGCATTCTATTGCGCGAAGGATGGACGGTTGAGTGTAACAACGGGGCCACGATCGAACACCAAAAGAGACGAGAATGAGTCGAGGCTCGGCTGGTGACTCGTGGAATGCCGCGCAAGACATTTTGACCACGAGCGGGGTGGTCGTGAGACGCCGCGGGGCGCGAGGCCGCAACTGGTCGCTTGGCGAGGCCTAGGCTGGTGCCCGCCCGCGCGGGCCAACGCGACAACGCACTGGCAACACTGGAGACCGCAAGGGCAGGCCAGACACCACAAGAATGTAGAAATCTGGCCTCGTCCCGATTGCCACCTCCTCTCTACTTCATCCTCCTTCCTCCTCCCTCCTCCGTCCTCTTCCCTCCCGCTCCCCCTCCCCTCCGCAATACGGGCACCCTTCACCATTCTCCACCGACTACGCCCTGGAAGTATCCCGCGCCCTCTCTGCCTTATGCTTGCATAATTGTGGATCGATGTATGTATAAATATACAAATGTGTATATATACACACATAATTATAGGTATTAAAACTATCGCGCGCTTTGCGCTCGCTCAAGATCTAGCTAGGCTCGACAGGCTAACGCATGGTACCTGAATTGTTGAAGTGCCTTGTGCATCGAACGGCCTTCTTGGAATCCCTGCGCATGGAAACGTATAGACGGGAAAATGCGGACACCACACAATCATCAATTTTCTCGAGGTGTTCGACGATTTGGGGCCCTCGAAGGCTTCCTGGGATCTTTCTTCGGTGGTGACAGGGGCCTTAATTATGGCCTGTTGTGCAAAAATTCGCCGGCCCAAAGGACCAGTGCTAAGATCTCCAGCAACAGGCTAACAACATTTTCTAAATCGCGCGCGCGTGGCGGCCCCTTGGGGCCCCCGGGCGGAAAATACCCCAGGCGATGCCCGGCCGACTCCCCCGGGGCGTTCCAGAAGCGCTCTAAGAGGGCGCCGGGACGCCCACTACACGGCCCAAGAGGCACCGAGTCGCCGAAAGATCGCCCGCAGACACCTCCACCCTCCCCCTCCCCCGCCCCCTCGCACTCCCTCGAAGGGAAGGGGGGCGGGCCGGATCCCGCTGTCCCGATGACCCCTGGCCGCTGGTATGGAGGGTAAAGACGGGGGGACTGGCTCAGGGGGGGAACCATCGACCTGGAATTCGCGATGCATCGCCGATGGCTCGGCGATAATTAAGCCCCCGAGAGCGAAAATGCACGTCCCTGGGCGGGGTGAGCCATCAGACCCCCGGGGGTCGATCGGGGGTCGGTGTGCTCCCCCATTGAGAGCCTGCCCCCCTCGGCGCGTGAGGCCGACGGGCGGGGTGAGCCATCAGACCCCCGGGGGTCGATCGGGGGTCGGTGTGCTCCCCCGTTGAGAGCCTGCCCCCCCCCTCCTCCTCCTCCTATTCCTCCTCCTCCTCGTTCCTCCTCCTCCTCCTCCTCCTCCTGCTCCTCCTCCTCCTCCTCCTCCTCCCCCCCCCCCCGACGCTGCCCTCGGCGCGTGAGGCCGACGGGCGGGCCGCCGGCGGGCAGCGGCCCCGGACAGCGGCGGCGCACGGGGCCGAGAGGCGGGCCGCCCGCGGGCAGCCGGCCGCAGGTGCGTGGCGCTCCGCCGCGGCCCCCCGCTTCTGGAGGGGCTCCCGGCCCGCAGCGCCCTCCGAGCGACTTCACTCCTCCTCCTCCTCCTCTCCTCCTCCTCCTCCCTCCTCCTCCTCCTCCTCCTCTCTCTCTCTCTCTCTCCTCTCTCTCTCCTCCTCCTCCTCCTCCTCCTCCTCCTCCAGGGGTCGGGGCCCTCTTCGGGGGGCGAGGGCAGCATCGGTGGCACGCCGCCGTGGGGGGAGCCATCCGCGCATTGCTCCTGCCCTGGCGGCGCAGCACAGGAGGGGGAGCGCGGGGGGGCGGGCCTTCCAGGAAGGCTGGGGAGTTTGCAAGGAGGCAGGGGTCTTTTTAGAAGCCTCCGCATAAGCCTGAAGGCCCTGCTGAGAAGGCCCTTGCCTTCTTAGATGCTCCCCGCTTTCCTTGAAGGCCCCCCCCCCCCCCCTCGCGCCATCCCCCTGTGCGCCACGCTGAAGGAACACAATCCCTTCAGACAAAAGCGAAGGAGAAACATGCTCACAGGTTCCCACGGCGACATGTCATCGATACTAATTTCCCATCCCGACTGTCTGTCGCGGGGCCCAGGCGTGCAGGAAAGGCAGATCTGCACTTTTAGCACTACGCCTTGCCAAGGCCATGCTGGGCCCCACCAAGCCCCCAGGCGGTCCCCGGGAAGGGGTCCAGACCTCTAGGGAGCTAGGGTCTGAACAACAAAGCAACGTCGTCGGATGTCTGGGATGGTGTGCACACGCCTTCCTGGCAGAGGCCAGGAGAGTCCGTGCACCATGCCAAGGCCTGGGATGATCGCGGCTGAGCATGACGGTGGTGGTCTATATCATGTCCTCTGCGGAGCATGGGGCACACGAAAGACTAAGAATTGGGCGAGGGCCGCATGAGCAGAACGACTTTGCGGGCGTCAGCGGGCAATTTCCCCGCCAACGCAGGGTGCCCTCCTTGCACCACCTGTGCGCGAAGCGCGCTTGGGGGCCTGCCGCCAGCAACGAGCCGCCCATGCGGGGGAGGGGGCCCGGCGCTACTGGAGAAACCGTCCACGGACGCCAGGACGCCATCAGGTAGTAGGCGGGGAGTATTCGATACCGTCGACTACTGCATCAGAAAGGCGCTTCTAGAACATTGGGATCTGGGAATACCCCCAGCAAACCTACTTCCAACGAACGGCCTGCACTTGGTCCTCAGAAGCCCCGACGAACTGCCTGCACGTGGTCCCCGAAGAAAAGACCAGAGATTCCCAAAGGCGGGCTATTTATCCTGGCTCGACGCTTAGCGGTGCCAAGGCCGGAAATGAGCGGTCCGAGGAGGCCAGAGACGGCAAACAACGAGTGCGCTTTCTTGTCTTGCTCGAAACGTAGGAGGCCTGGGTACAACAACAGGTATGAGCGGCACGCGAGGTTACCTTGTGGACCTCTTCGCCCAACACAGAGGTGTACACAGGGAGGGGTGAGAGGGGGAAGCTGACGAAGAGCCGCCCCCGCACTGCAGTGCCTCTGCCAGGCCGAGCGATGAGGGAGAGCGGAGCGTCTGGCCTAACCAATCACGGCAGGTTCACGTCGCGAAGATGTGGGCGTCGGTTTCTGACTAAGAAGGGATCGCCTAAAACTTTGAGCGATCGCGGCCTTCCGACAGTGCTGATCGTGCGACGTGGGCGGATGCAGGGCTGCGCTGGCGGCTACTAGAAGAACAAAATCTGCACAACTAGAAAAACCTTCGGAGATCTGTGCGGACGTCTGGGGTCGGCGACGGACCCCTTCCCCCGGAAGATCCCCTGACGCACGGACAGCACGTGCGGGGAAATGGGCCCCGCGCCGACCCAAGACATCCGCCCGGCCTCCCCGAAGATAAACGATCGTGCCGACAACTGTTCTTCATGTTTGAGCGTCCGCGCTGGGGGTCGCCGCGTCGACGCGGCGCGAGCCCGCCGTGGAGGCCGAAGATCGCCGCAGGGCCTCTCAGGGAGGCTCCCTCGGCGTCCGCCTCGCTCCTCCCCGCGAGCAGGGCCGCGGGCGTGGCCATCACGCCCCCAGGACGCCTCGGAGACCCTCTCGCTCGCTGCGCTGACCCAGGTCCCTCCTCCTCCTCCTCCTCCTCCTCCTCCTCCTCCTCCTCCTCCTCCCTCTCCTCCTCCTCCTTGAGGAACGGGGATCGGAGATCGAGGAGCAACTTCTGGCCGTTTTGAGGCCCTCTTTGGGTCTTCAGGGGGCGCCCTCGCGGACACGGCTGGATGCAACTCGAGAATCTGCCCAGGGCAGAATCCGGGCGGGGTCTGGGGACTATGTTTGATCGAACTTTGTTCAGAGTTAGGGCGAGCAGGCAGGCCTTCTAAGAAAACAGCGCGCCTCTTCGAAACCCTCAAGCTCAATGAAAAACCTGTAAGAGAAGCGCAGCTGTCCACTGACCCTGGGCAGCCTTATTAGGTCACCAGACTTTTCGCACTCTCGCGCCGGCCACCCCCATGCAGAAGGGCGACTCCGCGGGGCCACGACGAGCGGTTATCTTCTTGCCCCTGCAGGCCACGTCGTCAAGGCAAGAACCTGCCGTACATATCAGTTACCTGGGGGAGGCCCAAGCGACATAGGCATGGCAGGTCCCTGCCTTGACGACGTGGGCTCTGGTTCGTGACACAGGGCGGGCCGCACAACCTTGCACGACCTCTCCGCCCTCGGAGGTTCCCAGAGCCTGCAGGTACAAACTTTCGCATGCACTTCGCGCCGTGGATTCGTCTCTGTGGACCCAAAAGCCTGAAACTCGCTCTTACGAGGTGTTCAGCTCAGAACGTCCGTGCTGGCGCCGCCGCCTCGTCGAGGCGGAACGAACCTGCCGTGACTCGAAACGACAGGAACATCCAAACGAGTCAGTTGTTGGCTTTGCGCGCAAAGGAATGCCGATAATAAAGCGGCCTTCATAGAAACCGTAAACGTTCCTGGGGAATCCCTGCCTTCTTCAAAGATCGCCCCCCTCGCGCCGTCCTCCTGCGCGCGTTGCAAACGTCCGCGGTCCAGATTTACGCACGTCCACCCGGCTCCCCAGGCGGTGGACACCACCGCCTGGGGAACCGACATCCCCAAGCGACCCAGTGACACAGGCTCCCCGGCTGGTGGCTGTGCATGAAATCCCCGCCTCGCTCGTGCTCGTGTTTCACGACGGAGGGAAGTCAGGGGTCAGGGTCCTTGGGTCAGAAGTTGACGCGCTCAGCCGTAGCGACGAGACGCCCCCCAGAGGCGCAGACATGGTGAGACACTTACCGAAAACCTCGGACTCTCGAGGCTCGGAGGTGGATCAGCTCGAAAACCGGCCTGCGCCCGCGCCAACCTCCGTGGCCCCGCCGTCGCCGGCTGGCCCGGCGGGCGCGAGGGCCGCGACGGCCAGCAGCATCAGCGCCGGCCAGCGCGCTCCGACAGCCACGGCCCCCGACCTGTACGGTTCGAGGGTCTGCAGCTCCACCTTCAGCTCCCTGGGCTGCCTGTCGTCGGAGGGGGGGCCAAGCGAGACGACGGCGGCCATCCCCGGCGACGTTCGGCCTCTTTGGGGCCTCCTGGAGGCTTCTCGCCGAGGCTTCTCGCTCCAAGCCGCGGCTGGACCCGCCTCGCGGATGGAGCCCTGGGGACAGTTGAGCGGACTTGGACCCGGCGGAGGAGCCCCCATCGTCTCAAATGGCCCTCGTCCGACTGTCGGCACGCGCGCGAAGAGACCGACTAGGAAAAGAGGGATCCCTGCACGACAGGGCGCAGGGCCCTTGCGCGGAAGGCTCACGCGGACTGGTGTAGCGCGGCACCACGCGTGGAGGAGGGCGCTCACGCGCGACCTCACGCCGGCAGCTTGCGCGCACATGTCGGCGCATTCGTACCCGTGTTTCTAAGTCGTCCCAACGGGGGCATCACACACGGGGGCGGTGCCAAATGACGAGCGTCCAAAATCGATGGCGGCTGCTGTGGGCGATCGTCGCCCGCCACCCCGCCACCACAGGTGGCTGGGGCTCGCTTTGGAGCCGTCGGAGTATACTGTTCAGTTCAGAAAGAGCAGAAACTGCCGTCGGTGCCAGAATCGCCTCCCATTCGTGCCGCCCCCGTTTCGAGCGTCTGGAGCCTCAGCTGGTCGGCCAGCTTCAGGGAGCTGCCACGGACGCCGTTCACGGCCACGATGAGGTCTCCACCCTTCACCCTGTGGTCGGGATTGTTCTCGTTCCACTTCCCGAACAGGCCCCCCGTCACCCCGTCGACGACAATCCCCTCGTCGACCATGGTGAACGCCAAGCCGAGTATCTCCTTGTTCGAATGGTCCAGCGTCACGGTGAAGGTCGCGTCTGACGGCAGCGTGTCCTCCTCGCCTGTCGACTCCTGCGTGTTAAGCGAATGTGGGCGGCCATCATCCACCACCGTGTCCTTGGCCTTGCTGGCTTCGGGCGTGGTCGTGGCCCTGGTGGTGGAACGGTCCGCGCCCGACGAGGTGCTCTTCGACGAGGTGCTCTTCGATTCCGCACCGCTGCCCTTCTCGTTTGCGGCGGAGCTTTTGGTAGCCACTCCGTCGGCGTCAAGGGCCTGAGCACCGAAGGTCCCGACTTCGACAGGGCCGTCCTCGTAAACAGGCCACTCGTCGAGACTGGCCTCCAGCTCTCCCTCGTAGTAGCCGTCGGTGTCGCAAGGCGGCCCTGGAAGGTCGTCGCACTTCGGCATGTCTGGATATTTTTCGTCGAACAAGCGCTTGACCGACTCAACACGCTCCCTGCACTTGTCCTCATCCTTCTTGCCTTCCCAGAAGCTGTTGTGCACGCCCGTGTCCCGCCTCTCACTGTACTCGATGCCCCCATCCTCGAAGAACTGGGCGTAGTCGCTGATGCCAGTGACCACGTCTAAGCCGACCTCGCCGGCGTCCTCGACGCTATATGTGCAATCCCGGTCGCCGGTGACTGCGTCGCAGAGGCCGCCAGGGAGGTCCCTCTTGCACTCCTCCGTTTTCTCCTGGATATTGTGATTGGGGCACGGCCCTGGCAGCGAGTACCTGGTGGAGCAAAGAGATACCGACCGATACCGATACCGCCACTCCGCAGACTGCTCCCAGGGAGCGTTCTGACCAAGTTTCCCAGGCGGATCCCGTCGCGGCGGCGAGGGCCCCCCAGGAGGCCCAGCAAGACGCAGACGGGGCAAAAGGAATGTGTAGCAATATGTTACACTCTCGCCGGAATACCACACTGGGGGGTGGCACTCGTGACCCGTACAACCCTCGCCTATGAACGTCTTGGTGTCGGACGCGTAAGCGGCCCGCAACCTCTCCGTGTCCACGTGCTGGCAGCCAGGAAGTGCGCCGAAGCGCTTCCAGATCTGGTCGCAGCCTGGCACAGTGCAGTGTCCAGAGTCAAAGGCCACGAAGGAGCCGAACTGGCGCCTGTCGGGCAGGCTGGGGGAGGCTCCTCAGAACGAGCTTCCATGGCCCAAGGTTTGATCGGCGACCGCCCTGTGGTTGAAGGCGGCCCCATCGCCGACTCTGAGCGGCCAGGGAGGCCGCATTCTCTTTCGGAGAGGCCCCACCAAAACCCCCATTCAGCTCCAGTCAGGGCAAGCAGCAGTCTCAGGCTTCCCCGAGCCTGTGGGAGTTGTAATACGCCCAAGTGGTCTTCACCTTGACCCTGAACCTCCTGATCCTCGTGACGGAATACTTCCTGGACTTCCCCACAGCAACGACGATCTCGTTGTGCAAGTACCTCGGGCAGGGGCATCAATAAATCTGATCTGAGCCGTTTGGATCTTAGCTCAAGCGCGTACGCCTGAAACAAACGTTGAGGCAAGGTCACATTTTCGGCAAAAACAACCGATCCTACCAGCGCCCTGACCCCAAATGGTGCCACATCACGCCGGCTAAGTCCCCAGTGTCCACGTTCTCCAGCGGGTAGTCCTCGTCGCCCTGGGCGCGGAACATGTAAAACTCCAACTCCTGCCGCTCCGCGTACGGCCCTGGCACGGGCAAGTCCAGCGCGGACCCGGGCACTCCCTGGCGGGCTGGGAACACTACTTCGAGATTGGCTGGAGAAGCTTCTCCTGGGCCGCTCAGAATGCTGGACCGCAGGGAAGCCGATTAGATTAGAGGGCATGGGGGGGCGAAGCGAGGCCCTCCATCATATAAACCCACCAGCCCTTTGGGCAGAAAGTATATCACATGTCTGTTCTTCCCTCTTCCTAACCCCGTCTTCCCCTAATCGGGGATGGAGTCACCCTGCTCCATGTTATAAACACCCCCTCCCCTGCCCGACCAGCGAACAAAGAAGGATAATGCCAACACCCCCCCCCCCACCATCATTGTCAAAAACAATTCACATGCAATGTTCAATATTTTCTGAACCATGTTCGGGCGACCCGCGATGACTTTATCTTGTTCTTGACAGGACGGCGGGGGAATTCATATTGCCAGGTGTGTGCGTGTGCAGGTCCACCATCCATGTCAAAAACGAATACAAAGCGCATGTGGCGACAAAGTCGTGGACCATGCGTTGGCGCCCAACGATCAGTTTGCACAGTTATTTGAAATGTGTGATGGGGATACCCTGGCACGCGCGGCGCACCTCGCAGGCGTGGCGAACCTGGCTGCCCCTTGCATTGGTTGCTGGTGATTCTCGTTGGCTGCCCCTGCCCATGCTGAGACTCGGGTGCTACTTATGTGTTGGGAGGGCCGGTGTCGCGGCCAGGGCCGCCAGACTAGGCTTCCGTGGCGCAACCCAGGGCTGGGCTGCCGGTTTCACCCACTCCCCCCCTCCTTCTCCTCCTCCCCTCCCCCTGTCATCCTCGCGTTTTCGCCACGGGGCTTGCTTGCGCTTGTTTAAAGAAATTTGGGAAGGCGGGTGGGAATAAGCGAGACGACCGTCCTTCAGCAGGGGCTCTCATCCCCTGGGTCTGGACGGCGGGGCGGGGCCGATATGGCAGACGGCCAGTTGTGTTCAGGATGGCCCCCCCAGGCGGCTCGTGATGCGCCAAGATGGCCTCCAAGATGGCTCAAGATAGCCCAACATGGTCCATGATAGCTTTCGACATGCCTCCGAGGGGTCCCAAGAGGGCCGCAAGACGGCTCGACGTGCCACCGAGGCCTCCTAAGAACCAACCAGCGAGGCCCAAAGCGTTCCGAAACCCAAGTGGAATCAATGGTTGTTGTCTTCTCCTCCTCCTCCTCCTCCTCCTCCTCCCCTCCTCCTCCAAGATGGTTCCAGGAGGCTTCTACAAAGCTACTACGACAATTCGCCTGGGCATGCTCTGCGTCGTGGGCTCCTGCGTCGTCGGCAGAATTCTAGTTTCCATAAATTATGCTGGGCGGCTGTTCCGACTGCTGCACAGCATGATGATGTAATAGACTTTCTTTTTCTGGGCACAAAGCGCGTGGCAGAAAAGATGCCTTGATGGCTTCTAACGTGTGGCCTCCGCGATGCTCCTACCACCATCGTGCTGCCATTGGGCACGCTGAAAAAGAAACGAGCAGGCTTTTTCTGACCACGGCGAGGCTCGGCCACGAAGGTCCCTTGGAATGATCGTGAAGAGCGACCTGAAAACCAAGACACCTACTAAGCCCGAAGTGCTCCATGTTTCAGCGTCTGGACTGTAAGACAACTCATCTGGTCATCGTTTATGGATGCAATGGACTTTCTGATGTATGGGCGCATCCGCGGGCGGTCGGGTGTGGCATTTAAGACGAAGCGGCTGCCTCGATCAGGGCAGCTCGCCTGTGCAGTGTTTCCAAAAGTCTGGATCGCTGCTCGCTGCTCGTGCCCCGGATTCCGCTCCTGGCCCTGTACCATGATCCGCCCCCATCCCTGCACTCCCCCTCGTCCTCCCCCCCATCCCCCTCTCCAGTCTGGAGCCCTCCAAGGCCACCGAGAGTGAATCAAATCACATGCCACCAAGAGCTCACCCCGACAGGGCCATTTGAGCCCCTGCCTTTATGCAGCAGTCGCCTCTCCTCCCATTTCCTCTCCTTCCTCCTCGTCCCACTGCCGTCTCGAGCCCACAAATGGCACCGAGAGGGAAACAACCACGATAAGAGAGCACGGATACCCCACATAACCACCGTAGAGGCCTCAATATCACCAAACACCATCGCTACACTTCCCTGGTCAGAACAACTCCCCTGAAAAGCGTTGCTGGATGTGCTGGTGGAGATACGCGAAACGTGAAGAACACCACCAACCCAGTGTGCGTAGGTGGTCTAGGGAGGCTCCTCTTCCAACCTCCTTTTCCCTCTTCAGGGATGGGTTTACCACTGTTCCCTATCAATATACACCCCCTCCCCCTGGCGACCTGCGGCCAACCAGGAACCATGCGCCTCCCCCACCACCAGCCCTGTCAAAAAACAACGCCGCACTCTCCCTCCAAATTTGGAGCATGCGCGGCCAACCCGATGCGCCCCCCCCGTCAGAAAACAGTACGCAGTACACTTTGGAGCAAAGTCTTGAATCATGTTCGTTGTTTTGTGTTCCTCCGCAACCCCAGAGGGCAGGACCAAGCAGACCTTCGTGCACGACAAAGGCCCAGCCAATAGGAAACACTCGCCAACTGGGGCAAACAACTGAACTCGCACGACGGGAAGCTGCATCGAGCAGCGCCTCATCGAGAATATTCGTTGACTGAATGGCCAGCTTGCCCGTGCCGCATAACGAAGCGAACGCGGATAATTGATCTACACCGCAAGCACAATCGATCTACACCGCAAGCAAACTTGGACATCGGACCACGGTCCGAAACAACCCGCCTGACTGACTTTAAGTAGCCTCCGAATCAGTGGCGCTCAAGCGCCAGCGACACGTCCAGCTTCCCCCCCATGGCCTGAGGGGGGCTCGAGGTGGCTTTGAAGGAGAATGCTGGAAGCTCCTCCTCCTCCTCCTCCAGTATTCCTCAATATTAGTCCTCAACTTCCGCCTCGGGGCCCAGTGGCGAAGATCGTTCGCCCAGAGCAAAACAAATCAGAGTATACACATTCAACGTTCGCGAAATAAAGCAACGTCTTGAATCATGTCCGTGAAGCCCGCGAACACTTTGTATTGTTTATGACAGTAACGGCAGGGGTGTCAGCATATTGCCTACTGTGCGCAGGGCTACCATCCCTGACGCAGAACAGTACAACATGCACCTCGCGGCTAAATCTGGATCGTGCGCGGCCACCCCGTGATCACTGTCAAGTGGTTTTGGCAGGGACGGCGGGAGTGGAGGCGTATGGCCTGCTGTGCGCAGGCCCACCAGACATTGCTTTTGGACAAGGATGGTGAAACCCGGCATGTTTCCCGATGTGTGCTGTCACGTGCGCAGGCGCACCTGAGACACTCTGTACGTGCCCCGAACGTGGCGCACCTGGCGCGGCTGGAGTATGCGACACACCCGGCGCACGTGTAGCACGTGGCGCATCTGGCGCACCAGGCGTGCCTGGCACGCTCGGGCCCCAAGGGTGCCATGCGCGCGTGGCGCGCCTGGCACGCGTGGCGCACCCAGCGTCGCGCACATGGGGTCGATGTTTTAGTTCCCAATAGCTGTCCATGCACAGACGACCACTGAGCATGCTGAGGTTCGGGTGTTACATCTGTGTTTGGGCGGCGGGTGGGAATGACCTAGACGGTTTGCTATTTAGGGGGTGCCTTGATCACTGTTCCGTATTAGTATACGCTCTCTCCCCCGCCCAGTCAGCGGCCGACCCGGAGACATGACGCCTCCACGAGGGCCACCCTCCCACCAACCTGCCGCACCTGGCGCGCCTGGCACGCTTAGGCCTCCAGGGTCTGGCGCACTGGGACGAACGCGGCCGGGGCGCGCCCTGGGAGGAGGCTGGAGCTGGGCGACCACTGCGAGCCGATTGCTCGCCCGACGCGCATCCGCCGGCGGCCAGCGCAGGCGCTGAGCGCTGGCTTCGCGAGCCAAGTCTGGCAGCCTCGCCCGTCGCAGCAGGCCCTGCGGCGACGCTGAGTTCACCTGGTCGTGGGCCTTGCAACAGTCGGGCGCTGCTCCGGAGAAAGGCTCGGACATTGCCTCCGCCGCTTCGCGAAATATTTGGGGGCGAGCTCCCAGGCCAGCTCTTCAGCTCCCAGATGGACGTCCGCCCCGGACCAGCTCAGCCCGCCAGCGCGCGAAGTCGCGGGCCCGCCCCGCCGCCCACGGGCGACGCAAGATCGGCGGCAGCCGGATGGGCGGCCTGTCCAGGGAGGGGCCCCGCCCCCCGGTGGGGCCCGGCAAGGAGCCTCTTCGGCTCCGCCAATTTGCTCGGCCACTCGCCGACGGAATCCGCTGCCTCGACGAAATCGGCCACCCAGCCCAGCAGCTCCTCAGGCTAACGGCTGGCCGAAACCTGGCGCGAGCCCAGACGACGCCGCCCCCGCAATCGCCTCTGGGACCCGCGCTCTAGCTCCGAAGTTGCCGAGGTTGGCGACCCCGACGCGCCGCTGGTCGTTGCGGTAGACGTTCGCTCCCCAGCGCGGGCGCCGCCCCCCTTCCAGGGGCTCGCGTCGCTGACCCGCCCCCGAGATCCTCTGGGCTGGCCTCGGGCGCGCATCTGCTTCGGAGGGGCTGGGTCTGGGCGGGTGCCGAGATCCAAAAGGCAAGCGCCTGCATGGGGGGGTGCGCGGCGCATCTGCGCCCAACAATGACTGGGTTACGAGGTGCCGACGCGAACGCCCCGCTGGCGGGCATGGGCGACGCAGCCAACCAAGAGCGGACTAGCTCGGCTGAGGTTCTCCTGTCGTGCGCCGATTCCGACGGATGCCTTTACTGCTGCCGAGATTGCGCCCATGCCCTGCTGGTCGCCCTGGCACGCTGGCACGTCAACGCCGTCGCCAATGGGAGTAGCCGTGCCAGACGCCGGAGTCAGGGCCGCCGCTGCCCGCGCCGCCGCCGACGCCGGTGCCCCCTGGGGCGCCGGCAGCCCTGAGGGAGGAGCCGCTGCCGCCTTCGTCATCACGCCTGCGGCGCTTGGCCGCCATGCGCTTGCGCAGCTCCACTGCCTCCTTGCAGAGCTGAGCTTTTTGACGTTCTCCACGCTGGGCTCGATCGCCGCCAGCACCGCTGACTGGATCTCCTTCGCAATTGCAGCTTCGAAGGCGAACTGCATATTCTTTTCGGCGTGGTCGGCCTCGAGTATGTCGAAAGTAATGCCGTCGCCATCAATGATCTCCACGACGTTGGCCCCGTCGCCGTCCAAGAGCTCAGGTAGGTTGATTTGAAGCCCCGCCGCCCGCTGCCTCAATGCAGGCGGAATCGCTGTGGCTCGTTGGAGTCGACCTTCTGGCCAGCTGTAGCTTGAGCACCAACTTTTACTGCCAGGCCACCTTCGCATCGCAGGCTTGGGCCAAGGCTGTGGCTGTGGCCCCTTTACATTATGTGTGCCATGCTTCCGATTCTGATTCACATGCGACCATCGCCTCGAAATTGGCCTGTGTGCGTCGGCAGGCCACCCCCTTGGACAAAATGGTCGTTTCGAGGAATTGTTTCGTGGGCGGGCCCATCGCCGCCGCAGCCGTGGGACCAAGCGTACCCTCGGGTGCCCTGAACCTCTCTGGGCCCACGCCTGCTGGGCCGAGTCGTTCCCAACTGTCCCAAGCGGTCATCCGTAAACTTGCCCTTTTCCGCCCGCTGGGGCGGTGAGGACTTGCGCGGAGGCGCCACCGCAGGCGGAGGACCTCCCCGCAGTCACTTGCATGAGGGTGTCACGGGCGACTGGGCTGCATGCTGCGAGCCGTGATCACGCTGTGCCCAGACTCTGCGCGCGTCCCGCCAGGCCTCCAGCGTTACGCTGAAGAAGCTGTGCCATGCCCACCTAGCGAAACAGGTGGGCCGTGTGTCCCCTTGCAAAACGCTCGCTTCCCGAGCCCCCTGCTACGGACGTGAGCCACAATGGCTACGGACGAGGAGGAGGAGAAGTGGGGGGAGGAGGAGGAGAGGGGGTCGGTTTTCTAGCCATAACTCGGGCCTCTGGCGGACAACTTCGGAACGTATCTCGAGGACGGGGGGGAGGAAGAAGGAGGAGGAGGGGGGGGTAAGGAGGAGGGCGACCCTTTTGCAGTCTTCGTCGGCGGAGCTTGGGGGCTGCTCGATGTGGCGGGTCTCGCGAATTTGCCCGCCGACGCAGCTGCCCTTCTTTGTCGGATCTGGCACGGGCCAGCTGCACAGCCCTCATCGAGCCATCGAGCGAGCGAGGAGGGGCAGCCATGGGGCTGCGGGTATGCGTGTCGGCACGGGGGAAGCGAGTCCTGGTGCAGGCGGGCCCTGCACCCCGGGGCTCTCTCCAGAACCTATTTTCATCCAGAGCGAGGAACCGTGGGGGACCTCGTGGTGGTGTGGTCCCAGAACCCTCCTGCTCGAGACGACCCCTATCCCCAGCTCGTGGAGGCATCGTGGACCTCCTCGCTGGAGGTGGCACCCCTGGTGGTGGTGGTGGTGGTGGTGGTGGTGGTGGTGGTGGTGGTGGTGGTGGTGGTGGTGCTTTCATTCCTTTTCCCGACCGAGCCGATATTTGAAGTTCCCAGGGACTGGGAGGGGCCCCACGCCGAGAGGCCGAAAACTGCACAAGACCTCAGGACCCTCTCTTTCCCTCAGGCCGCCTTCCCTTCGTGAAGATCTTGGGTTCGGGCGCTCTGACTAGAACTCCGAGAATAGGGATCCTTCCGTGGCGACGCTGGCGCCTCCAGAGGCCCAAGAGGGGACAACATCTTCCAAAACATAGATCTTCGAGCCACGATTGTAACATCTTCGCGCCACGCAGATTCCCGTGCTCAGGCCTTATGCCGCTTCGCAGCCGCCGGGTCCTTGCACGGCGCCGCGCAATGGGACTTCTGGTCCTCCGGCTTGTCTGGGTCGTCCTTGGCAAGCTTGGCCTGGACCTCCTCGAAGCGGGCCTCCTTGTCCAGACCTCCCGGGGTGGACGAAGGGTGGGGGGGGCAGAGAAGGGGGGCTCAGCGAACTAGCTGTGTGCAGTTGCATGCTTGGCGCCTCTCGGCGGCGGGAGCGACCATGCATCTGGCGGGCCGAAACCAGCGGGCCCTGAGCGGCGAGGGAAGAGAGGTTCTATGCACGACCGCTCGGCGACCCGAGGCGGCCGCGCATGCGGGCCGCCAGCGCGGGGCACCGCTTGGAGAAGGGGCCGGTCATACGCCGCACTAGATGCGCGAGCGGCTCAAAAACAGAAATCCCGCGCCCCGACGTGTACAATGCTCGGACCACGGAGCTCTCTCGGCCCCTTCTACGCGGACAACTTTTTCGCCTCGGAATACTTATGCTTACGGTCCTTGAGCCCGAGAACAACCTCCGGTTGCCAAAACTGCTGCGACAAATCTCCATCTCGACGTGTCCGAGGCGCTTCGAGGCCAAGAGCGGGGGCGGCTTTCTCTGTGCATGCGTAAACAAAGTCGTACCGGCGTAGCGGTGAGGGCGCGAATGCGGGAACAGGCATGAGGGATCGGCGACCCGATGAGGTACGGTGCACCCAGACCTCCGACATCGTACCTGGAGCACTCGGCCCCGTCCCAGAAGAAGCGTCCGAAGGATAGTTTTGATTAGTGATTAATGTGATCTCCTGGGGCCTCCTGAACTGCTCTCGTGGGGATGGCTGGACGCAGCTGGCAAAACTGTCCGGGATGGAGCGATGATTCTACCCCATGTCGTGATCAGTGTTTCATCCCATCTCGTTAGTTGATGGTCCCCAGAGGCTGAAGTTGATGACACCGCTGGGGTTGAAAAACAACACAACGCCAGAGGTCAGGGCATTCACCTCTGGCTCGACCTTCGAACCACTCAGGGTGCTCGTAGATGCCCGTCTGCAGCACCCATGCCACCGCGTCGTAGCAAGGGGACGCCAGTTCCGGGTCCTCTTTGGGAGACCTGCAACGCCCGCCAATCAGACCATGCTTCTCCCCACCTCTCCTGCCCTCCCCCCTTCCACTTCTAAAACAAAAAACGTCTGCATCAAGATAAACTGTCGGAGGCCTGTGCGGAGTTTTTGGATCGGTGCCTTCAGCGCCGATCCAAGACATCCGAGCGGACCTCCGAGCGTTGATGTCCATGCAAATGTTTGTTCTTCGGACTTCCACCTCATCTCCCTCCGCAGACCTAATTACAAACGACTCGGAACACTGGCGCTTCTGGGCCTCTGGAGGCAGATCCCGGCGGCGCCTGAGACCGTCAAGAAAGCGACCATCGGTCGGCATGGATTAGCTGGACGCAGGCACAGGGTCGAGAGCTGCAGGGAACTCGCAGACTGGAGTCGTCGAAAGTCATGATTCATTGTTTGGCCCGGCGCAAGCAGCCTAATGAAGGTAGAATCGATGTGGGGCGCTTCGAAGCTTAGTCGAGCGCTACGGTCAACGTTCGGCTAAACATGAGATCGTATTCGGAATGGAGAGTTTGAGTCCTCTTTTGTGCTCATGTGCACTAAGAACGCCCAGGGAAGATCCATCGAAGGTCCTGAGGGCCCCCCCGAACGGGAACCCCTCTCAAGATCGTGGTTGCATGGCTTGGGTGTGGGTCCTCCACACCAATACACATACTGTCCCTGCACTGCGAGGAAACGAATATCGAAAACGAAAATGAACGCAGGCGAGAAAGTTACAAGTTACGAACGCGAAAACGAATGCCCGCTGGAAAACTACCGGATTCAGAGACCCAACGCACGCGCCCGCCGCCGGCCCGCGTGCCCACCCCCTCCCGCCCCACATCCCCCCCACCACCCCTCGCACCCTCGCGTTCGCCCCCTGACGACCGCGGGCCCGCACGTCCGCCCCCGCCGCATCACCGCGCGCCCGCGCCCGCAAGCCCGCGCCTGCGACCGCGCAACGGCCGCTGATTCACTTACACAATGCCTGCCTCGCTCATATAGGCTACGAGGGGGGGACGAGGGCAAATCGGCTCAAGATCGGTCCCTGGACCCCGGCGTGGAGAAGTGCGGCGTCGCGAGAAGGTTACGGCCCGTGGCTGTCGACACCCATCTTCCTGTCTCGACCCAGGCTGGTCCTCGAGGGGCCCGCAAGGTGGCAGAAGCGCCCGCGCCGTGAGCTCTTCGTGGAAACCCAAGTTGGCCGCGTGGTACCCACGCCCCCGACGCCATGAGTTCTGCCAGTGCACAGAACTCTCGACCCCTGTGATAGGGGATTTATTCTCCGTCTCAGATCGCTCTTTTGACGGTCCTCTGAGCCCTAAAGTGGTCCGCGGAGGCTGGGAAATGTGAAACACGTTCGTGTTGACTCTTTTTACCAGACGTTGGAGGTCTGTGTCCTCAGCGGCTTTGTGACGATCCAAGAGCCCCGGGGCCAAATCGCGAAAGACCTCGGCCTTGGATTTTTCGGGGCGCTGGCCAGGGCAAATGAAAAGGAGAATTAGTGAAGGGGGGCTGGCGAGTCAGCTGCGTGCAGCTGTTTTCCTTGGCGCCTCTTGGCGCTGGAGGTGACCACATGTCCAGAAAAGTGGATGACAGCGGGAACGACACCAATTGCATGAGATTTCGTAACCCAAACATCCAACGTCGCCATTGTTTCGCAACTTGACCTCCCAAAGGTCTGAACCCCCTCCATGGGGTCGGCTTCTCACCCACTGTCCGGCTTCAGATCGACGTCTGACGACCCAAGGACATGTCCAAGGCCCCCATGAGGCCGAGAATGGCCAAAAACCTTTTGTCGTTTTTTGCACGACTCGAGACCACGCCCATTCCCCTATCCGCCCAATGCCCCCATCCTGCTCTCTCATGGTCCGAGGCCGTCCACGGCGACAATACAACGGAAAACCAACCGACCGATAGAGAAACCGAAACCGACAGGCTGCAAATAGCATCGAAGGACGCAGCGAGGCAACAACGACACAACAGCTGCCAGAACCGAACTGACCGAACTCAACATACTGCGCAGCCAACTCGATCGAACCATGGACACCCTTGTAATCCCTCCCCTCCCCTCCCCCACACTTGCTCAATGTGGAAACTACTACTCTCTTCTCTTCTCGCACATTGTGCGAGCGGGAGCCACCTCTCCCGCACTCTGCTTGCTTGCGCATGCAATTTCAAGATGTGTACTGTCGTATTGGTGTTTCGACCCATTCGTTATCTATTGGAGGGGTCTAGTGCTCCAGAATTTCGCTCCCGCTGCAGCCTTGGACTCATTTCAGGATCGGCGCCTTGCTCCCGTCGCTCCGAACGGCGCTCTCGCCCCAGCGGGGGAAGCTCTTCTGGGTCTGATTCCTTCCTCGTCGTTGTCGCCCCCTCCTCTCCCCTCCTCCGCCACCCCCTTCTCCTCCTGCCCCTCCCGGTCCTCCTGCCTATATTCTGCCACTGTTGTGTTCCTCCGCCCCCTCCTCCTCCTCATCATCCTGCTCATCCGCCGCCACACCCTATCCCCCATCATTATCCACTGTACGCAGCTCGAATATGATTGCGCATAGCGCGATGAGGTCACTTTGGGCATCCTGGCAGCTAGTACGCCTGTCGGCGGATAGACAAGAATCAGCGCCATGGGAGGGATGGGTGGGAAGGGTAGGATGTCAGACATGGCGCGCGCACGGAGCTTGTCCCTCGCTCTCTCCCTTCTCCCGCCGTCCTTCCTCCTCCGTTCCTCCTCACTCCCCCCCATCCTGCCCCCTCCCCCGACCCAACCCGCTTCGACCGATCTGAACTGGAAGCCATGGAATGTCCGGCGGGGGACGCCCGTTCCTCGCATCCGTCGCCGTCCAGACCAACCACCGCGGCCGCCTCGAGGTGCAGAGCGGGCCTCAGGGGGATGACGGGAAAAAGAAGCGCCCGCCACCCCAAGATGGCCTCCAAGACCGCCAGGAGGCCCCCAAGAGGCCCCCAGGAGGCCCCCAAGAAGCCCCGAACAGGCCGCACAAGAGAACGCAAGAGACGTCGAAGAGGCCTCTGGTCCACATCCCAGGCACGGTGGTTTTTCACCACAAGATACAACGAAACCGAAACTGAGCCTCTGGGTCGGGGTTGCTGGAATTTGAATAGCAACTCCTGGGAGTCTTTCGTGGAAACAGTTGGAACCTGTTTGGCCAAGAAGGGGTATGTTGTGTCCCTACTCGGAGGAAGGGACAGATTCTGATAATGGACGATGTGGATACGCACGTGCTTGTTGCCCTGGGGACTTGGACTAACTTGTTGACAATGCCAACTGTGTTGGAGGCAATTCGCGCGCGATCCTGCCTGGTTTCGTTGGCACCGATTGTGCCACCGGGTCCGGGGCTCGGGGAAGTCACGCCCCCGCGGGGCCGAGTTCCTGTTGGTCGTCAGCGCGTTGCTGCATCAAGCAGAAAACGTCGCGGGGGGTCTCTCTGTCCTGCGGTGCCGCGTGCCTGCTGTTTGTTGGCAACGCGCCTCTTCGGGCGCAAGGCGTCTCAAATCGACAATGGAAACCTGCTGTAAAGCGGGACGGGATCCTGCCGTTGCACGGCATGGCGGCGGGCTGGCGCAAAGCCATCGTTTCCCCACCTGCCCGCACACGCCCTCATTGTGCAAGGTTGTGCGCGAAGACGCGGAGAGCGTATCACCTTCGGCCTGTGCGCGGCTGCCACTTCAGCTGTCACCGCTTCCCACAGCAGAAAGGCCGCAAGTTTTCGACCGCGGCTAAACCAGCACCGTTGCTGAATTCAACCTCCCAGGAGTTTCATCCCAGTGAAAGCAACAAGTATGTACCTGGTCTGCGGTGTCTCCAGCTCTTTGCGCCATTTTGTACCCCCTGGGCGTCAGGCATCGTGAGGAATACTCTGGAGATACTCTGGGCCCCCCAAGAAACCCTGGGGATACAAAGGGTCAGGAACACGCTTGGCAACACCCGCGTGAGGGTGCGACCACACTTCTTAACCGGGGCTGACGGGATCGAGTGCCAATGTGAAGAAGGCTGCCACGCGCGCCTATTTCCCCAATCCGCGCTTGCAATAAAAGGGTCCTAGCGGATACTGAACAATTTGGCGAAACAAACTGGCCATTTCGGTGGGCGGTCGGCTCCCTGGGTTCCCGGTTCCAGGCTCCTCGGTTCCCGGTTGCTGGTTCTGGGCCGATTTTGGTGGGCGGCGGGGTCCCCGGATCTCCGGGTTCCGAGGTTCATGGTCGATCTCTTTATCGATCGGTCTCACCATCGATCTCAGTACCCACCTCTCTATCGATCTCACTACCGATCCCGCATCCGATATCACACTCCATCTCTCTATAGATCGCACGAGCAATCTCACGATCGATCTCACTGACTCGATTTACTACTTGTCTCACGATCGACCTTACCATCGTCCTCACTATCGAGCACATGGTCGATCTCACGATCGATCTCACAGTCGATCGCAATATTCACACCACGAATGTTCAATGCATCCACTGATGGGTGTTTTTGCTGGCGTACTGTTTCTTAACTGTTCTAAACGACAAAACATCGCTGGTGGGTCACCGATGCCGTTGCTCACCGCACGTCCCACGGGGCACGTGCCGACCAAGACTCCAAGCCAACTTCTCGAGGCAAGCTACAATCTCGACCAGGTGATGGCCATTCACCCGGCTGCTGCGCCAGCGCCCCAAAAACTCTCATTCAAATAGGGTTGTTTGGGCGACGAAGACGTCCCGCGTGCTCTCCAAAAGCCCAACGGGGCGAGATCGAGGGAGGAGGGCATCGGAATCGAAGTGTCCATTGCGTAACAAAGGAAAAAACGTCCTGGTGGATACGGGTCCCGGAACCCAGCGTTTTCCCCCTGACCGCTCTTTGGCCCCAAGTGAAATTGGACGGCGCTGGGGCCTCCAAGGACCTCGAAACCAGCGGGAAATGTCTAGGGCCCTTCTGCTCCAGGACCCCGCTCTTGATGTTGAAATCGATTCACGTACATCCAGCGCTTATCCCGCCGGCCCGTCTTCCTTTCCTCTTCCAAAGCCCTCTTCCATTCGGGGAGGGCTACCCAGATTTACCCCACATCATGAACGTGATGGTGTGGGTCTGGCCCCAACCCACCGCAGCCCGTTCCTCCTCCGCGAGTCCGGATTCTGTCGGGGCTGGGAGCGGGCGTTGGCGACGGACCACCCTCCGAGCCCTCTCCTCCGACCTAACATAATATTGTTCCCCTGATGTGCACCGCCAGGGATCTCGACCCCCTCCCCGGGCCAACTTTCATCCTGTGAAGGGTTTTCGCTGACCCCGAAACCAGGAACCGGCCCCAATGATGCCGAAAACGTTGAAAAACTGGCCGCCACAATCCGTTTGGTTGACATCCCGGATCTGACCCAACAATCCGACATCGCATGTTTTTTAAACAACGCGGATCCCCAGAGCTCTGGACCCGTTCCTGGGGACCGTTTTCATCCCGAATCGTTTTGTTGAAGGCCCCAGGGCATGGCAAGGCCCCCCCGAAGCCAAAAGTCGCCAACAACCTCCCGTCATTATGTTTTCGCGACGCCAGGATGTCAATATGCAAGCAAAAACTGCGAAGGTCGGTGACCGTTTCTTCTATCGGCGCCTGCGACGCCAGGCGCTGTGGGGTCCAGCGCAGATCCCAGAAGTCTGACTTGCAACAGTTTAGGCTTATGCACACCTGGAGGAGGGGGGAGCAAACATCAGGAGGGCCTGCCAGCCGCAGCGCGGCGGACCGCGAGCAGCCCCAGCCAGGCGGACCCCAGCACGGCCAGCGCCAGCGCCGCCGCGCGTGCGGCCGCGCGCCGCGGGGGCCACGCCCACAAGTGCGGGGCGGTTCCCGCGGCCTCGGCTGGCACACAACCTGCCGAAAACTCGCCTCCTCCTTCAGGAATCGAGCATTTCTACAAGTCCACCTCCTCCCTCACCACTCCTCCTGTGGTCTATATCTTCAAACCTGGGAGGTTGGGGGGAGGGACGACGTGGATATGCAAATGTCCTCCTGCGATTCCTTCCTGGTGCTGCATCCCTGGGATCGCCCCCCGCCCCCCGGGCCGTAGAAAAACGACCCGGACGAAAAGCGGGGAAGCGTTCCAGATCCCATGGAAGCGCATTGAGCAAACCCTTGACACAAGGTACCAAGTGGCATGGCCCCCCAACGAACATGAACCAAAGAGGCAAAGCCACGGGACGAAACCGATTCGCATTCATCAGGAGGGAGGGAATCGAGAAAATCTGAAAGGACAAGAACGGGAAGCGCCGCTGTAGTCTAATGGGCGTATTGGGCGAAGAAGAAAAGGAAGGCGAGGACAACGAGGAGTCGATGGCGAGGACGACGTGGCGAACGTGAGGATAGCGAGGAGGAGCATAGAGGAAGAGAAGCACAAGGACGAGGACGAAGAGAACGAGGGCGAGTACGAGGAATGCGGAGGGCGATGATGACGACGGCGACGACGACGACGACAGAGGACAGTACGAGGCAATTGGAGGAAGACGTTGCTCCTGGCGCCGCGCGGGGTTCTCTTGGGGCCTGTTGGGGGCTTCTTGGGGGCCCCTTGTGTCCTCTTATGGGCTTCTGGGGTCTTCTTGGGCTGTCTGGGCGCGTCGTGGGGTTCTGTGGGAGCTTTCTTAGGCCGTCTCGGCGCTGGGGGCCTCCTGGGGCGCTCCCGGGAGTCTCTTGGGGCCTTCTTGGCCCTTCTCGGGCCGTCTTGGGGTTCTTGTGAGCTGTCTGGGTGGCTCCTAGAGCGCTCTTGGAAGTCTCTTGGGGTCTTCTTAGGGCGCTCTTGGGCGTTCCTGGGGCTCTCCGGGGCGTCTTTTGGGCCTTCCTTGGGCCGTTGGAAAGCCCTCCAAGAGCGATTCGAACACGACGTCGATGCGGAGTCCCCTCTTGGGCCGATTTTTGGAGGATATCTCGAGCGAAACGGCCACTTTTCAAGAAACCGCCAGCGCAGTTTCAAAGTGCAGCGCGTACCCTATTATGAATTTTTACCACCAACAAACGGTCCACGCCAGGGGCGCTTCCCGTCATCCGCCGACCCCTTGGGGTTCATCGGCGCGTGAAATGTCTCCTCCTCCCCGAACCCCTCCCCCGGGAGCCCGATCCGGTCGATTTGGAAGGGGGGCGTCCCTCGGTAGGTGGGCGAACGCGCCTGGGGGCGCAGAAGGCCCCACAACAGACCAAGAGGGCCCCAAGATGCCCTTGGGCTGTCCACGAGGGCCATGGGATGCTGAAACATCGACCCCAAACGCCCGCACTGGCCGCCAGAAAATCCCAGAGGCCCCCAACAAACGCTCAAGAGGGACTCCCAAAACAAAAATCATGTCATTGCCTTCTTTCGTATGTTTTGCACATTCGCCCCTCGGGCGTTCACAACGTCCCAGAAGGCCCGCGAGGACGGGAAGATCGCTCAAAGACGGGCCACAAAATCCCCTAGAGGGCTCAAAAACAATCCCATTATAGCCGGAGTGCGGTATCCCCAAACAGGGTTTTTAGACCCACTGCGGTTTCCAAGGTCGATTGCGTGCCCGTCCAGTGCGGGCTGGCGTGGCATGTTAAAATATGCCTCCTCCTGCTCCTCCTCCTCCTCCTCCACCTCCTCTTCATCCCGAACGGCATCTCGGAGCCCAGAGTTGCGAGGACGTCTCCAGCGTAACGGGCTGGACAACCTCGCGCGCGGCATTTCGGACCTCAAAGTTGCGACGATGTCTCGGGCGAAACGTGCTGCGAGGAAGTCTCAGGCGAAACGAACCGGACCACCTCGAGCGCGGCGTCTCAGAGCTCCGAGTTGCGTGGGCCTCCTGGGGCCTCCTGGGGCCTCCTGGTGACCTCCTGGGGCTGGAGCTTCTTGGGGCTCCCAGGGGGGGATGTCTAACATGTGGCCGTCGGGCCCCCCCCCGGGCGGGGGGCCACAAGAGCAGGAAAAATCAACGAATCGACACTGGATGTGTATTAACTTGACACGTTCTGATAGGGGGCCTCCTGGGGCCTCCTGGGAGCCTCCTGGGAATCTCCTGCGGACCCCTGGGGCCTGTCCTGGGCGTCCTGCGGCCTCCTGAAGCTCTCTGGGGCCTCCTGGGGCTCCCAGGGTCCCAGGGGGGAAATGTAACATGTGGTCTTCTGGGCCCCCAGGCTGGACCACCTCTTGCGCAGCATCTGAGAGCTCAGAAATGCGAGAATGTCGTGTGCGAAACGTGCCGGACCACCTTGCGCACGGCATCTCAGAGCTCAGAGTTGCGAGGATGTCTCAGGCGAAATGGGCCGAACCACCTCTCGCAGGGCATCTCGGAGCCCAGAGTTGCGAGGACGTCTCCAGCGTAACGGGCTGGACAACCTCGCGCGCGGCATTTCGGACCCCAAAATTGCGACGATGTCTCGGGCGAAACGTGCTGCGAGGAAGTCTCAGGCGAAACGAACCGGACCACCTCGAGCGCGGCGTCTCAGAGCTCCGAGTTGCGTGGGCCTCCTGGGGCCTCCTGGGGTCTCCTGGTGACCTCCTGGGGCTGGAGCTTCTTGGGGCTCCCAGGGGGGGATGTCTAACATGTGGCCGTCGGGCCCCCCCCCCCGGGGGGCCACAAGAGCAGGAAAAATCAACGAATCGACACTGGATGTGTATTAACTTGACACGTTCTGATAGGGGGCCTCCTGGGGCCTCCTGGGAGCCTCCTGGGAATCTCCTGCGGACCCCTGGGGCCTGTCCTGGGCGTCCTGCGGCCTCCTGAAGCTCTCTGGGGCCTCCTGGGGCTCCCAGGGTCCCAGGGGGGAAATGTAACATGTGGTCTTCTGGGCCCCCAGGCTGGACCACCTCTTGCGCAGCATCTGAGAGCTCAGAAATGCGAGAATGTCGTGTGCGAAACGTGCCGGACCACCTTGCGCACGGCATCTCAGAGCTCAGAGTTGCGAGGATGTCTCAGGCGAAATGGGTCGAACCACCTCGCGCAGGGCATCTCGGAGCCCAGAGTTGCGAGGACGTCTCCAGCGTAACGGGCTGGACAACCTCGCGCGCGGCATTTCGGACCCCAGAGTTGCGACGATGTCTCGGGCGAAACGTGCTGCGAGGAAGTCTGAGGCGAAACGAACCGGACCACCTCGAGCGCGGCGTCTCAGAGCTCCGAGTTGCGTGGGCCTCCTGGGGCCTCCTGGGGCCTCCTGGTGACCTCCTGGGGCTTCCTCCTGGGCCGCCTGTGGCCTCCTGGACCCCACCTGGGGCTTCCTGGAGCTTCTTGGGGCTCCCAGGCGAGGATATCTAACATGTGGCCGTCGGGGCGGAGGGGGGGCACAAGAGCAGGAAAAATCAACGAATCGACACTGGATGTGTATTAACTTGACACGTTCTGATAGGGGGCCTCCTGGGGCCTCCTGGGAGCCTCCTGGGAATCTCCTGCGGACCCCTGGGGCCTGTCCTGGGCGTCCTGCGGCCTCCTGACGCTCTCTGGGGCCTCCTGGGGTTCCCAAGGTCCCAGGTACGCTACGGTACTCCCGATCGGCACAGAGGCCGTGTCCTGCTACAGGCTACGGGAAAACAACTCGCGATAGAGTGGCAGGGGCAGGCTCACAATCATTCGACTCCGCCTGGAAAAAGCGGCGCTGTTGCCACTCAGAGAACACGCGAGTGCCGTCAAGCTCACAATTTCATCTTTTGCTTTCCAAATGAGGGAAAAGGAGGGGGAGGGGAGGGGAGGGGAGAGGAAGGGGAAGAACACAATCAATGCTGGTATTGCTGCCTTCATCAATCACTCCAACGTTGCCGAGGCCTTCCTCTCGCCCTGTAAGGGTGATGCCCTTGGTGCGCCTCGCCCAGCATAGCCGGCTCCCATTTGTGAGCTGCGCGAGATAACTGTGGAGCGCTCCCAGGGGCCAAACTGACGAGGATGTTGTCCCGACGTCGATTGCGCATCTCGCTCCAAGCGGTAATGGGGTACCTGAGCATGGCAGCATTGAGCCAGCCCTTCATGCGGCTTCCGGTCGTCTCCCATGGCTCGTCGCCTACGCGCACCCAGCCGACCATGCGTCGCATCATCTTTCTGTGTAGGGCGTCAAAATTGTCCAGGTGGCTTGACGTCAGCGGCGTCGTCGGCAAGCTGTACAGAACCGTAGGAGATATTTCGGCATCGAACAGCTTGAGCCGCAAGCGTTGCAATCAGTGGACAGGATCTTTGTGTTCGCCCCATTGATAATCAGCCCCGTTTTGGTGAGCTCACGTGTCACGATCTCCGCCATCTCCACAGCTTCTGCCAAATATTTCCTAAAGATCAACAGGTCGTCAGCACGTCGCAAATTGGTCAGGCGCTCGTGCTCCTGGCCCCGAAAAGCGCCATGCTGTCCGAGTCTAACTTTCCATCGCCTGATCACAGATTCTAAGGCGGAGTTGAAAAGCATTGGACTCAGCACGCCCCTTTGCCGGACACCTCGTCGAATCGGAAACAAGTCGCCCCCAGCTCTGCCCGTCTGCTGCGCGCGCAGACGCCGCAGAAGAAGGATGTACTTGTTGTCGACGCCCTGCTCCTCCAGCGCTGTGAACGAGGTGTTGTGCTCGACCTTGGTGATTGCCTTCTTCAAATCAACGCCGACGATCCAAACGGGGGCGTTCCACTCGAGGGATTTGCCGATGACGGATTCGAGGATGAGCAGCGCGTCCTCTGTGCCCTTCTGCGGCCGGAAGCCCATTTGTTCTGGTGGCTGCGCCCCCTCCAATGTCGAAACCAGACGGTTCCGCAGCATCTTGGCAAAAATCTTGTGCGACACGTCTAATACTGCAATCGGTCTCCAATCGTTGGGATCAAGTGGGTACCCCGTCTTCGGTAGCATGATGAAGATGAGCTCCCCCCACTCTGGCGGCATGTCTCCGGAGCTCGGGATGCGGTTGACAATCGCGAGGAAGATGCCCTTCGCGGCGCGGCTGGTGTTTTTGAACATCTCCAATGCCACTCCGTGCCTGTCCTCCGATTTCCCTGCGGCCATCCGCCGGAGAGCCAAGCTAAGTTCGTCAACCGAGAAAGCAGGAATGCCGGCCAGAGGGGACAGGTCGTCAGCTCCAAGATCGCCCGCTTCTGAAGCGCACGCATCTCCCAAGCATGCAGCCAGAACGGAATTCGATGGGAGCACCGTGGATTTGCCCCGGATTGGATCAGAACAAATCTGCGCAGGCTTCTGCAAGTCTCGAACAAATTCCAACTGTTCTTGTAAAGGCCGGGTCTGCCGCTGCCGGAGCAACCCCCGCATTTCAGTCGCGATCAGTTTCGACAATCGCCTTCTCTCCGCCGGGTCTCTGCTGAGGCGCCTGTCAGTGCGCATCCTCTTGAGCGCCGGTGTATCCCGCGGCTTCTTCTCTGCGACGCGCTTCCTCTGAGTGGCGCCACTCTCCTCGGCCGCCTGAGACATCAGCGCGCGCGCGCCTTCAAGGGTGTCAGTTGGGGAGTGGTCGAGAGCACGTCGTCCAAGGTGCCCCCATGCTGTCGCGCACCTTGTCAACGCACTTTACGTTTGCTGACCCGCCGTTTCCGGATATCTGGCACTCTCGCAGATGCAAACACGGCCCGGCGATCAGACCCACAAACAAGGTCGTTGGAAGCCTCGTACCTGGCGACTGCCATGCTTTTGCTCACGAGACCATAGTCTAATTGCGCGTGACTCCCAGCGTGCTTTTCAGGTCCACGTATTTGCCCACGATTGTTCACTGAAGTCTGAAGGAGCAAACATATCGAACTCGGCCACAAACCCCCGCAGAAGTTCGCTCCTGCTGCCAACGTTGAGCTGCGTGTTGAAATCACCACCAATGACGATGTATCTGCCTGTGCGCTGCCTTTCTTTGACTAAATCTTTCAAGTGAGAACAAAAACCGTCCAATTCTTGCAAGCTGAATCCACAATGCGGAGCATATACCGATATGATCCGGATCGCCATTCCGCACACGTGGGCGTCCACGGCAATCGTTCGGTCTGAACGGCGTTCAATGTGATTGATGCCATCAGCAATGTCTGCATGGAGCAAGACTGCGACACCAAGATGGCGGGAGTCATCGAGGCTGGAGATCAGACGGTGTCCACCGTCCAAAACGACGTCTGCTGTCGCGGCCCGTGTTTCGCAGAAGCAAACTATGTGCCAGCAGAGATCGTGCAACTCACCCAATAGATTTTCGAGGCGACACTGAGTGTGAATTCTTGCACTCTTGCAACATACCCGCAAGGCATCCTAGGAAAATTGTGTAGCAGGACTCTGAACCGATCGGAGCGACCCCTACTCGCGCCTTTCACAAAGCCGCGTTTTTTGGCAAGTTTGTTGTTGTTGGCCTCGAAGCAACCCTTCCAAAAATTATTGTCCAGGTGGGCCGTGCTGAAGATGTAATCCTCCCAGCCGTCGCCGTAAACAAGCTTGAGCTTGTTATCCTCGATGCTGGCTGTCAGAACGCACTCAACATGTCCGCGTCAGCCCACAAACTCCTTTTCTCGAACGACCAATATATCAACATCCCCTTTGCGACAAAAGCGACACCATCGAGAACCCTCTTTTCTAACGGCTGGTCAGGCTTAGCCCAAATTTTTTGTACGCTGTATTCCAACTCCTTCTCTCGCGATTTCTTGACAGCTGAGTCCCTGTCGGATCCGGTGTTGTACTTCCCGAACACAATGCCGTTGAAATCGTTGATATTGCCTTTGATGTACGTGTCGCACGGGTGTGCTGCGCCAGCAGTCCGCAACACCTGAGATAACCAGGCATCCGCCTCCTCCTTCGATGTTTCACCTTTGAACCCCCCAAACACTGCAGTCAAGCCTTCGACCTGATTGCGCGGAGTGGAGAAATCGGACCAAGATGATTTAGACTTTCCTTCGAAATCGATTATCGTCTGTTTCATTTGTTGCTGCAACTCTTGGATATGTTTCCCCGCATCAGAACTGTTATCAAACACTGTTTTGCTCAAACTGGTAAGCGTGCTATCGATCCTACCTACATCCGCTTGTACAGCACGAAGGTCTTGAACAACTGGTTGAAGGTGTTGCTCGAATTTCTTGTCAATCTAAGATGCGATGCCCTGGATCGTGAGAGGCGTCTGAGAAACATCCGGAGGGGTCCCGATGGAGTGCACCTCTGGAGCAGGAAAGTCCCCGTCCATCTCCTGTAAAGGACTGTGAAGACGAGGTCTCACGTCTCGCTCTCCTCCCAAAGGAGTCCCTGGATGCCTCGTCTGCGAACGAGGTGGCGTACTGAAGCTGGCAGGCGCTGCACTCGCACCTGAAGCCATGGAAGTCAGAGAGAAGAGCGAAGGATGGGACAAGTAGGATATCGAATGTGATCCTGGCGAGGGCCGGCGGAACACGGGAAAAGCGTCCCTTGAGCCAAAATGGCTTGAGCCAACTGGTCTTCTGGGCGCCCAGGCTGGACCACCTCTTGCGCGGCATCTGAGAGCTCCGAGTTGCGAGAATGTCTTGTGCGAAACAGGCCGGACCACCTTGCGCACGGCATCTCAGAGCTCAGAGTTGCGAGGATGTCTCAGGCGAGATGGGCCGGACCACCTCGCGCAGGGCATCTCGGAGCCCAGAGTTGCGAGGATGTCTCAGGCGAAACGGGCTGGACCACCTCGCGCGCGGCATTTCGGACCCCAGAGTTGCGACGATGTCTCAGGCGAAACGTGCTGCGAGGAAGTCTCAGGCGGAACGAGCCGGACCACCTCGAGCGCGGCGTCTCAGAACTCCGAGTTGCGTGGGCCTCGTGGGGCCTCCTGGGGCCTCCTGGTGACCTCCTGGGGCTTCCTCCTGGGACTCCTGTGGCCTCCTGGACCCCACCTGGGGCTTCCTGAAGCCTCTTGGGGCTCCCAGGGGGGGATATCTAACATGTGGCCGTCGGGGCCCCCCAAAATGGAGGGGGGGCACAAGAGCAGGAAAAATCAACGAATCGACACTGGATGTGTATAAACTTGACACGTTCTGATAGGGGGCCTCCTGGGGCCTCCTGGGAGCCTCCTGGGAATCTCCTGCGGACCCCTCGGGCCTGTCCTGGGCGTCCTGCGGCCTCCTGAAGCTCTCTGGGGCCTCATGGGGCTCCCAGGGTCCCAGGGGGGATATGTAACATGTGGTATTCTGGGGACCCAACTCTTGCGCGGCATCTGAGAGCTCCGAGTTGCGAGAATGTCTTGTGCGAAACAGGCCGGACCACCTTGCGCACGGCATCTCAGAGCTCAGAGTTGCGAGGATGTCTCAGGCGAGATGGGCCGGACCACCTCGCGCAGGGCATCTCGGAGCCCAGAGTTGCGAGGATGTCTCAGGCGAAACGGGCTGGACCACCTCGCGCGCGGCATTTCGGACCCCAGAGTTGCGATGATGTCTCAGGCGAAACGTGCTGCGAGGAAGTCTCAGGCGGAACGAGCCGGACCACCTCGAGCGCGGCGTCTCAGAACTCCGAGTTGCGTGGGCCTCGTGGGGCCTCCTGGGGCCTCCTGGGCTTCCTCCTGGGACTCCTGTGGCCTCCTGGACCCCACCTGGGGCTACCTGAAGCCTCTTAGGGCTCCCAGGGGGGGATATCTAACATGTGGCCGTCGGGGCCCCCCAAAATGGAGGGGGGGCACAAGAGCAGGAAAAATCAACGAATCGACACTGGATGTGTATAAACTTGACACGTTCTGATAGGGAGCCTCCTGGGGCCTCCTGGGAGCCTCCTGGGAATCTCCTGCGGACCCCTCGGGCCTGTCCTGGGCGTCCTGCGGCCTCCTGAAGCTCTCTGGGGCCTCATGGGGCTCCCAGGGTCCCAGGGGGGATATGTAACATGTGGTATTCTGGGCCCCCAGGCTGGACCACCTCTTGCGCGGCATCTGGGAGCTCCGATAGGCGAGAATGTCTTGTGCGAAACGGGCTGGACCAACTTGCGCACGGCATCTCAGAGCTCAGAGTTGCAATGATGTCTCAGGCGAGACGAGCCAGTGTCTCGGGCGAAACGTGCTGCGAGGAAGTCTCAGGCGAAACGGGCCAGACCACCTCGAGCGCGGCGTCTCAGAACTCCGAGTTGCGTGGGCCTCCTGGTGCCTCCTGGTGCCTCCTGGTGACCTCCTGGGGTTTCCTCCTGGGCCTCCTGTGGCCTCCTGGACCCCACCTGGGGCTTTCTGAAGCCTCTTGGGGCTCCCAGGGGGGCTGTGGCCGTTTGGGCCCATCAAAATGGAGGGGGGGGGCACAAGAGCAGGAAAAAACAACGAATCGACACCGGATGTGTATTAACTTGACACGTTCTGATAGGGGGCCTCCTGGGGCCTCCTGGGAGCCTCCTGGGAATCTCCTGGGGACCCCTGGGGCCTGTCCTGGGCGTCCTGCGGCCTCCTGAAGCTCTCTGGGGCCTCATGGGGCTCCCAGGGTCCCAGGGGGGATATGTAACATGTGGTATTCTGGGCCCCCAGGCTGGACCACATCTTGCGCGGCATCTGAGAGCTCCGAGTTGCGAGAATGTCTTGTGCGAAACGGGCCGGACCATCTTGCGCACGGCATCTCAGAGCTCAGAGTTGCGAGGATATCCCAGGCGAGACGGGCCGGACCACCTCGCGCAGGGCATCTCGGAGCTCAGAAGTTCGAGGATGTCTCAGGCGGAACGAGCCAGACCACCTCTCGCGCGGCATCTCCGAGGTCATGAGTTTCGAAGTTTCGAGGATGTCTCAAGCGAAACGGGCCGGACCACCTCGCGCAAGGCATCTCAGAGCTCAGAGTTTCGAGGATGTCTCAGGCGAAACGTCCCGGACCACCTCTCGCACGGCACCTCGGGGCTCAGAGTTTCGAGGATGTCTCAAGCGAAACGGCCCGGACCACATCTCGCGCGGCGTCCCGGAGCGCAACTTCTTGAGGATATCTCAAGCGAAATGGCCAATCCCTGCCAACTCAGAAACGAGAGTTGTGAGGATGTCTTAAGCGAATCGGCCTGGACCATCAAATTTGTGTGAGGATATCTCTGCTCCGACTTCCCTCGGCCGGAGTTAGTTTCTATCACAACAGCACTCCGTTCAGCAAGCTGTTTGGGGAACAACAAGCCACGAGGGCGCCAAGAAGCCCTTCGGCCGGTCTAAGAGGCCCACGGGTCGCTGACCACGCCCCCGCTGGCCTCCAGATGACCCAAGAGGCCCCCAAGACGCCCCAAACAACTTCCAAGAGGCGTCCCAACAGGGCCTCTCGACGCAAGAACCGCCCCACTCCCGAGGCGCAGCGTGCATTTTTAGCACATTCGCCTCTTGGGCGTTCACAGCGCCCCAAAAGGCCCGAAAAAGGCCGCGATGATCGCCACATGACGGGCCAAGCGTCCCCCAAGAGAGCTCCAACGCGAATTCGAAACAGACCAAGAGGGCCCCAAGCATCAACCGATGTCAGCACGCGAAGTCTCCTCGGGTGGCGTTCGGTAGAACAGCTTATCTTGATAATCGTATCTGCTCGTAAAATACGCAACCTTTTACCTGAATGGGGGGGGTCGCTGAAAATCCACTGGCAATGGGCAATGGTGCAGACATATGTGAAACAACTGCTTGCAACACATCATGATATGCTGAAGCTGCTGAACTGTGCTAATGCACGAGATGACGCACACATAACTCGGTATAACGGGGGTTCTGGTGACACGGGCGGAAAAACGGAAATAACACATACTCGCTCAAAAACGCACATGAACACGATCAGGGCCCCCTGATTTGTTACCAAGAAGCTCAAAACGGGAACGGGACCGAAACAAAAACAAACAAAACGACGACAGCACCGCGGGTTCCCGGCACAAGCCTGTCTGACTCGAGTGTGAAACTCACCGGCGGTCGCGACAGCGACGTTCGCCGGGCAGAAACATGCACAAGGTGCGCTCCACGGAGCACTCACGCACGACTCGGCCTCCGCCGAGCAAGTCGCTCACGTCGGCCTTGCCGACCATGCCAAACTGGCCTCATGCCGAAACGGCCTCTGTCACGAAAAGCTCCATGAGCGTACTCGGTCAACGGCTGGAACCTCGGCGCGCTGAGATCCAGGTTGTAGCGACGCTGCGACTGGACGAGCAGGCTGCGCACCTTCTTCTGCTTCGTCGGCTTCGGGTCGGTCCCGGTCGCAGTCGCCGTGATTTCGATGGGCGCCTGCTCTGTCTCCGGCTCGCGCGTCTTCTCGATCTTCGCGTCGTGCTCGAACTGATTGGTCCCGGGTAGCCACCGTGCTCAAGCACGGAACCCACAGTGCACAAGTCCCATCACGAAGCCGAAAACCATCATCTTCAGGATCACGTCGTTCCAGTCGGCCAGCGTCGGTGGGCTGGGCAGCTCGACGCCGCCGGGCACGCGCTGCATCGCCTGGCCCGCCTCGCCGCTGCCAGCGCTGGCTGCCAGCGCCGCGGCCAGCTTCGCTCCGCTCGCGCGAAAATGGCGCTTGCCCTTGGCCTTCGCTTTCTCTTTCACCTCCGTCGCAGGCGGTGCCTCGAGGGTGTCGTGCAGCGCCTCGCCCTTCTCACGTTGCTCCGTCGCCCTCTTCGAAAACGTCTTGCCGGCCGCGAAGTCGGGGTCGCAGCGCGACGCGCGCGCTCCGCGGCGCAGCGCGTCTGTCATCATCTGGCGGGCCGAGAGCTGGGTAAATCCGCCCGCCATCTGCTGCCACGTGTTCACCCACTTCCAGGTGGCGCTTATCTCCGCCATCTGCTCGTCCACGATCTTCACCACGATGGCCGCCCTCTTCTCCGCGACGCCCAGGCCTGCCGTCGCTGAGCGCGACGCGTCGTAGAGGCACTTCGCGTGGGAGATGAACGGCGACTCTCCCAGGTGCATCATCGCTTCTTCGAACTCCAGGTCGGGTCGCAAGCTCCACGCCAAATGGGCCTTCGCCCGCGCCAGCGAGTCCGCGCCCAAGGCTGCTTCCTGGGCATCCGCCGACAGCGAGCTCCTGCACAAACGCTGCAACTTCTTCGAGGCCCACTTCACGGCCGCGAAAGGCGCGGGGGCGCGGGCGTTGAGCTCGTCCGCGGGTCCGATGAAGATCGCGTAGCCTCCTTGCTAACTGCCGTCATGCCGGCTCGCCCAGCTAGCGTCGGTGTAGCTGCCAACTCGCAGGTTGCTCCAGGCCTTGCCGAACCCGAAGCGCAGCCCTACGTCCGCGTCGGCTTCAGAAAGCGCAGGTCCTTGTTCGCGCCCACAAGGTCCTGCGCGGTGGCTCGACCTGTCGCCGAAGTTCAGAAGGACACAATAGCCGCTGCCATGATCACTCCATGGGCTGGCGGCCACTGCAATTGTCCGTTCAAGGTCCCGGAGTACGTCAGCTCCGTCGGCGACAGCGCGCTCGCGGGGTCAGTTCTCCGATACTTCCCGACGGTGATGGGTTTCGCTGCGCGCCGGTACTTCGAAGTTGCGGGTGATCTGCATGTGTCCAGGGGCTGCTCCACGTCGCCTCCAGCGAAGATCAGCCTCGGTCCGAACTCCCACTTGCCGAACTTGAACTTCTCGCCGAGCGCCCCTAGCCGCGCCTGGAAACACTCGGTGTCGTCGAGCTTTGCGTAGAGGTCCTGGTCGTTCGTCGCGCCCTCGCCGCGCGCCGACGAAGCGCCGATCAGGCCCTCCACCGCGTAGGTCTGGCCCTCAGCGTCGAACGGGTCGTCGCCGACCCTCGCCGGGCGCAGGGGCAGCAACGGGCAATCCTACTCGCGGCTCCTGCACCCGATCTCCATTGCAACTTCGTCGGAGCGGTAATGCCCGAGCTCGGGCGACCTCGGGTCACCAAAACACGGCTTAGTTCTCAGATCTGCGTGGCGCCTCACTCCGCTGAGCCCGCCAGTAGCCTTCGGAAGCGGCAGCGGCCCCGCAGATCGCAGCCCCCCGAGGGCGGCGAGGCCCCGCTCAGATCTGCGCCGTGCCGCACTCCGCAGGACCCGCCACCGGCCCGCGAAAG
Organism: Prorocentrum cordatum; assembly: GCA_963575745.1. NCBI lineage: Eukaryota > Dinophyceae > Prorocentrales > Prorocentraceae > Prorocentrum > Prorocentrum cordatum. The sequence continues at coordinate 760,890 of CAUYUJ010014560.1, forward strand.
CGGCGACAGTTCCCCGGGTCGCAGCGCCCCCAAGGACGGCGAGGTCTCGTTCAGATCCACGCGGCGCCTCGCCCCACTGGACCCGCCAGCAGCCCTCGAAAGCGGCGGCAGGGGCGGTGAGGTCTCGCTCAGATCCGCGCGGTGCCTCACTCCACTGGGCCCGCCAGCAGCCCTCGAAAGTGGCGGGGCGGTTTCGCGGGTCGCAGCCCCCCAGAGACGGCGGGGCCCACCTCGGATCTGCGCGGCGCCTCAGACCGCTGGGCCCACTGGCGGCGATAGTTTCGCAGATCACAACCCCCCAAGGGCGGCGAGGTCGACCTCGGATCTGCACGGTGCCTTACTCCGCTGGACCCGCCAGCAACCTTTGAAAGCGGCGGCGGTTTCGCAGATCGCAGCCGCCCCTGGGGCCGCGAGGTCCACCTCGGATCTGCGCGGTGCCTCGCTCCGCCAGACCCGCCAGCAGCCCTCGAAAGTGGCGGCAATTTCCGGATCGCAGCCCCCCGAGGATGGCGAGGTCTATCCCGGATCTGCGCGGGGCCTCACTCCGCTGGACCCGCCAGCAACCTTTGAAACTGGCGATAGTTTCCAAGATCGCAGCCCCCCATGGACGGCGAGGTCGACCTCATATCTGCGCGGCGCCTCGCCCCGCTGGACCCCCCCGGCAGCCCGCGAAAGTGGCGTCAGTTTCGCAGATCGTTGCCTCCAAGGGGCGGCAAGGTCTACCTCGGATCTGCGCGGTGCCTCACTCGGCTGGGCCCGCCAGCAGCCCTCGAAAGTGGAGGCAGTTTCGCAGACTGCAGCGCCCTAGGGGCGGCTAGGTCCACCTCCGATCTGCGCGGTGCCTCGCCCCGCTAGACCCGCAAGCGGCCCTCGAAAGTGGCGGGGCGGTTTCGCAGATCGCAGCCCCCAGAAACGGCGAGGTCGACCTCAGATCTGCGCGGTGCCCCACTCCGCTGGGCCCACAAGCTGCCCTCGAATGCGGCGAAGGCCCCGCGGATTGCAGCCCCCCAGGGATGGCGAGGGCCACCTCGGATCTGCGCGGTGCTTCGCTCCGCTGGACCCGCCACCAACCCTCGATAGTCGCGATAGTTCCGAAGGTCGCAGCCCCCCAGGGGCGGCGAGGTCGACCTCAGATCTGCGCGGTGCCTCGCACTGCTGGAACCACCGGGAGCGCCCCAGGGCACTGCCCGCGACCGCCCGCAACAGACGCCCACCCCCAGTGGCGCAGGACAAATACTCGAAACCAAGCCCCCCCCCGTCAAGGAGGCCCGCAGAACTCGCGCAGTCGCCCAAAGAGCACGGCTGACCATATCATATTCTTTTTGGGACGCGCGCTGCACCGCTGCTGCCCCATGCCAGATTGGGGCAAGTCACTTGGCCCCTGCCAGATTACAACGCGCGACGCGCACACTCGAAAACTATTATTTCCATTGTGTTTGCGCCCCGGCCCAGCCCGGGGAGAGACCTGGCCTGTCTTCCCCCCCCATGCTCACCCCCAGCGTCAACAACGCGTTGGCGACGATGAATATCCGGACGAGGTTACCTATATTCAGAATTGCCTGGGGAAGCATCTGGGCGGTGGAAAAAAACAGCGCCCCGTGGCCAGTGGGCGCTTGATTCATTCCACGAACAAAGCTGGCGCGCGAAACCAAATGCTCGACACGACTGCGCATCGCCCCGATCGGGGAGGCCTAGGGCAAGAGAGCGACAAATAAGAGCACTAGCGAAGTTCGACTGCGCCGCAGGGCGTCTGGCGCAGTGCACGAAACCCTCGTGAAATAACCATCGAGTTCCTACGCGCGGGCCCCCCGCGTAAAAAATGATATTGGTAAGCTCCGTGGCCCGATGCGTCAACGATGGCATCGCGTCCCCCGTTTGTATACTCCTGCTTGCACAGGGCTGTCCATCTAAATTCTCCATCGGGAATACCAAGTCACCTGACAGCGCCGCAACGGAGAATGCCGCGAGCGTTCCGACTCACAATCACGAGGTCTGCTCTGGACTCGAAGCGAGCTCAGGCGGCGAAAGCCGTCTGAAACATGACAACTCCGAAAGACCATCGGGTCATTTATCGAAGGCAAGCATCCATCGCATCGAAATTCATGCGTGCAGCCTGCAGGACTCACTGAGTGTTTGGAGCGGCGCGGAGCACGTTGGTGGGTCAGGCGCGCACACATAAACGGAGAGGAAAGGAATTACCAGACTGAGAAACGTGCCTGAGCAACACAGGTACACTGCTCATATCCGTCGTGGAATCGACTGCGTGTTTGATTGCATCCTCCCTGGGGCTGTGGTCGAAGGAGCGGAGAGCCTCGATCACCCCTGTGCGCGGTTGTCTGTACCTGGACGAGCATGCGATCTCATGTGGGCATTTGGCGATGGAGTGCCGCAAGTTGCGGTAACCTGGAAAGGGTAGCATGAGGCGGGCGGCTCTGCTCAATGAACTTGAGCGGTGCCCTCTGGCCCTCCATCACTTTGGTTACGGCCCGCGTGCGCCAACTAGACTAGAGCTCGATGTTGCACCGTTAAGTGTAGGATCCGACAGCACACACACACGAGATAGCTTGCGAACTTGCCACGAAGAAGGCGGCAAAGCTGGGCGGCACGCTCAGTCTAACATGGACTCGAACCACTCGGCGCAGGCATATCATCCGACCCATATGGTCTTACGCTTGGCAGTTGGGGCGCGGAAAGGGGAAGGTGCAATGCCATCAGAGATCGCAAATCCAAACGGTGATCCAAGCTGTCCCAGGTCGCCGCCAACCGAACCCGTGCCGCCATCACCTCTATCAGCGAGATTGATGCGCCCTCGACAGACATCAATTTCTCGCTCACCATTTTCAGCTCCGATTTGTTCGCCTCGGACTTGAATGTGACCACGTCGATCTTGGTACTCTGCGGTGTGATCTGCGTCATGGGCAGCGTGCTCGCCTGGGCTGACATAGCACGTAGACGCAACACCTCGCTCTCCATGAAATTGTCGCTCGGAGGTGTTCGGAAACGTGCTAGATTGTCGCCTGCGAAAACCTCCTCGTCGGCGTCAGCGAAATAGGGTTACAAACGCCTGCACCTGCCATGGCTGAGGGAGCTGCGGGCCTGAAAGAGAAACCGAGCAAACGGACGGAAGGGCAGCAGTGTGGATGAAGGGAACAGAGGCCACGATCAGCTTTCAGGGTGATAATTGGGCGTTTGCCACTGCCTGAGAACATGCCGTGATCCAAAATAGCCAATGGAGAGCCACTTTTTGGGAACATCACGGCGTCGGATCCTTCCTCGCTGCTGTGTTGCTGCTGTCGACTGTGGACATTTCGTGGCCAATCGACGGACCGCAGTGGTCCCGATCGCGATATCCGCGGCGGGCCCGAGCGCCCAACCCGTCCCCCTACGTACTCCTCCTCCTGCCCAGCCCTCAGATCTGGGCGGAGTCATAAAAGCAGTGACGGTCGGTTGTTCAACCCGTCCGGCCGGAAGACCCCCAACAAGAACTCATAACGGAAAGCCTGCCATGGAAGATGACTCGATTCTGGGGGGACACACATCGAAAAAATCGAGGCGCCTCGTCCCCCTCCATCCTTCTTCTCCCTCCCCCGCCCACTCCTCTTCAATCTCCTCCCGCCGCCTGCCCACGTGGTCGACTAAACGGGTACCCTGGCCTTCGCAAACCTCTTTGACAAAATAACTACGACTGAACTTTCTAGTTTCGGCGCCATCGGGATCATCAAAAAACGATCTGGGATTACAAACGGGTCCCCGGGAGAACTGCATGGCACCCCGCATGGCACAAAACAACCTCCGTGTCCTCGTCTTCCTCCCCTCCTCTTTTCGCTTTGCCCCTGTCCCTAGCCTGCCTCGCCCTTGTCTCTGTACCTTTCCTGGTCCTCGTGCTCGCTCAGGACAGCCGCCACCCCTCTGGTTGGCTTTCGGGCCGTGGCTCGAGCCCCAGGCAGCCGTCTGAGAGGATCCCTGGCACCCTCCGTCTAGACTCGCTCGACCCGAAGCGCGGGCGATGCGGGGCCCGCCCTGAAACCACGGAAAGCCCAGAAAACCTGCCAAAACTCTCCAACGCCCTCCCCTCTGTAGATCGCGGCACGGATGCGCTCAAAACCAATTCCCGCACTCCTCTCAGGGACCATCCCGGCCGGCTTGCATGATGTAGTACGTTTCTCGTGTTTGGCGGCCCGAGGGCCCACAACAGTTACGGATGCTAATGATCAAAACGAGTATTGCGTCTCTGAGCGGACTCTATGTCCTCTCCAAAGATCCCGGGAGGCCTGAGAGCCACACGGGTTGAAAAGCATGCGAAAACCTTAGCCCTCGAGCCTCTACAAAATGGCCAGAAAGCCTCGAACGACGACGGTAACGACGACGTCCTCCTCGCCGGCGGAATCAACAAGAACCGGGGGAACGACGCAAAATCCGATACCATTACTCTCCAGGCCTCTCCTGGTGCGTTCTGAACATTCTTTCGAGGCACGTCCAGCCGTGGTGACGAGGCAAGAGTAGCGGTATCGGTATCACTACCTCTGAGACAGCAAGAGACGACGACGCAATCGACGAAGACCACGACGAGAACGACGACAGCGGCCTCCTCGTCGGAGTCGTCGTCCCCCTCGGCGGCGACGGGACTCTCGGCGCAGTCGGCCTCGCTGCCCAGCAGCCGCCCCGCCTGAGTTCCGTGGTCGGCTGCCGCCTCCTCCTCCTCCTCTTTCTCCTGCTGATCCTCATTGTTTTCCTTCTCCCCCCAGCTCCTTTTCCTCCCTCTCCTTTTTCCTCCCCCCTCCTCCTCCTCCTGCTCCTCCTCCTACTTTCCTCTTCCTCTTCCTCCTCCTCCTCCTCCTCTTCCTCCTCCTCCTCCTCCTCCTCCTCCTCCTCATCATCATCATCATCAGATAGTTCCTTCTCCTCCCCTCCTTCTCCTCCCTTTCTCCCCTTCTCCTCCTGCCGCCATTTGGCAGACGCTGCCGCCAACTCTGGTATAACTACACGGCAGGAGGCCGAATGCGCTCCCAACGAGGAAGCGCAGCTCTTCTCCAGCGCTTCGCCAGGCTTCGCATGAAGAGGCGCCGCCTGCAGGCGCTCAAGCGGACGGGCGCCGACATGCGTAAACTGTACCGCACAAGCCTGGACCAGGCCAACCATTACGGAACCGAGGTAGAAAGACTCACTGACTGGGAGCTGATGCAGAACCATAACATATATTTCAGTACCGTGGGCCCCAGACGCCATACCAGATCCCACATCCTCATTTGATGTCTCCTTGGGGGCACCTCATGGAAGCCAGCCTTGGGACCAATCAAGTAGTACGGCCGTTTGGCATGCGTGGATTCTTGGGGTAACGCATGCCGAATGCTGAACGAAAATTCACGACACTCTGGCCGACCTCCAAAGAAGCTGACATCTTGCCGAGGACCCATAGGAGCCACCATACTGAGCCTCACGAGATTACCTTGGATCATCAAGAACCCCATATGAGCTCGTGACCTCGGAGGGCCTGATATCGCAACTTACAACAATATCGCCGGTCTTGATGAAGCACCTCCTTGAGAAAGCCTGGACGGCGAGCCTCGAGATGCGCGCCGATGCTAAGATGGATCAGGCCAGAGAAAGGCTGGACGTCCCTGGCGCTAAACAAACCTTACGGACCCCACCTCTGCTCAGCGTCAGAAAAGCAGCTGGAGATCCTACCTTACTCAGCGCTTGTGGACTGAGACTAGGCTTGCCCACGCGGGATACGAGATTGGCATCACGTGCATATGCGGGCACGAGCGTGATGACATGAAGAGCAGGTTCGACCGCCCCCTGACCTCCAACCTCAAAAGTGAGAGCCTCCACGAGATGTTGAGCAGGATTTGGGAGGGTAACCCCTAGCAGCTCCCGTAGGCCACGGTTTCAAGTTTCAGCCCCAGGCCTGTATAGATAGACCCGAAATCTTCGGTTTCTCTTGGGAATTTTGGTCCCGAAACGGCGATCATGTTCAAATGGCGATGTCTGGAGAAAACTTCGTCGACGGATCTTGTTTCAAGCATGGACCGCAGATCCGGAATCAGACTGGATGGTCAATAGCTGCTCTTGGTCAGCATGGCGAATACTCAGCCCACCCCACTGGCCAGACAGGAGCACTGTTGCCGCCCACGTCGCCAGCCGCCGAAACTGTGGCTATGGCGGTCGGGCCCATGTGTCCCCCCCGCTACTCTCCAATCCGGACACCTCGGAACCGTAGAGAAAGATGACCTGTTGGATTTTTGAAAGACAAATTCCACCAGCTCTGTGGGGCGTAGGTGGTCTAGAAAATTTGTTCTTCCAACCCTCTTCTTTCCCTTCGGGGAAGGGTTTAATCTCTGTTCCTTTTCTACCCCCAGGCGACCGGAAGCCAACCAGGAACCACGCTCACCCCCCTACCATCCATGTCAAACAAATACAAACACCCCCACACACACACACCCTGCCTCCCAATCCGGAGCATGCGCATCCAACCCGATGCGCCCCCCCCACCATCCCTGCCAACAATCAATACAACATACATTTTGGGGCAAAGTCTGGAGTCATGTCCGTGAAGCCCACAAACACGGACGGCGGGGGTGTCAGCATATTGCCTCCTGCGCGCAGGGTTGCCATTCGCGGCTAGATCTGGATCATTCGCGGCTGCCCCGCAATCGTTTTCAAGTGGTTTTTGACAGGGACGGCGGGGGTGGTGCCGTATGGCCTGCTGCGCACAGGCCCACCAGACACAATGTTTGGGCATTAAATTGGTTTTCGACAGGGATGGTGTAGGGCGGCACGTTTTCCGATGTGGGCTGTCACGTGCGCAGGCGCACCTGACACTCTGCACGTGCCCCGAACGTGGCGCACCTGGCGCGGCTGGAGTATGCGGCGCACCTGGCGAACGCGGAGGCAGCTGGCACATTTGGCGCACCAGGCGCGCCTGGCACGTTCGGGCCTCAGGGGTGCGTGACGCGCCTGGCACGCGTGGCGCGCCTCGCCCCAAACTCGCGCACGTGGGCTCGGTGTTGGTTCCCAATAGCTGTCCAAAACGACCGCTGGACATGCTGAGGCTCGGGTGTAATTTATGTATTGGGAGGGCGGGTGGGAGCGAGCTAGGCGACTTGCTATCTGGAGGGTGTCTTGACCCTCCACTTACCCCCTCCCCTGGACCTGGACAGGGGGAATTCACGACGCACTGGGGTGTCCAAGATGGCCCAGGACGGCTCCAAGAACGCCTCACAGAGCCCAAGATGACCTCCAAGATGGCTCAAGATATCCCAAGATGCCCCAAGGTCCCCCCAGATGCTCCAAGAGGCTCCAAGAACGCTCCACGGAGCCTCTTCAGGAGGCCGCCAAGAGACAGACCCATATCCATCCGAAACCTACAGAACATAAATTTGGTTTGCTGTCTCGCCTTTTCGCTTCGAGTCGCATTCCGCGGCATCAAGACAGCTCCAAAAGGGCCCATGGGTGCCCCACGAAACGCCCGATATAGCCCCAAAACGGCCCCAAGAGCGACCAAGAGTGTTCCGTTCCAAGAGCGCCTCAAGAGAGATCCAAGAGGCGACGCTTGGGGATCCGGGGGGGGGGCGTGATTAGAACTCCCATCTTGTTTGATCGATCTCCTCCGAAATGGCCACACGAGCGCTCCCAAGGACTCCAAGAACGCCTCAAAATGGCCCCAAAAGGCTCCCTGGAGGCCCCAAGAGTCGCCCGAGAGGCCTCCAAACAGCGCTTCAAGAGGGACCCTTCCTCTGTGCTGCCCACTTCCTGGATCGAGGCAAGTCCTCTGAATATCGTCTCTGGATGGGCTGGCGTGGTTACTTTTTGGTTCGCAGGCGCGCGAAGCGGGTCGGACGCCGGGCAGGCAGGGGCAGGCTGTGCCTCCTGCGAAAGGAAAAACAACGAGCGACGCCCGCTGCGTAGCTAGACTCAGCGCGGCCAAAATGGCGCGAAAAGGCGGCGCGACACCAAGAAGACGATGTGGGTGCCGAAGAAGCCTAGCGGTAAACCCGGCGAGGATGCAGAGCCCCCGCGCTGCACAAGGATGGCGGCGACGGAAAGCCGACCCCACGTTGCCATCCCGAACACGCGGGCCTTGACGGCGACGAGAGCTGAAACAAACGCCCCTCTTACCCAGGAAGGTGGAGACGCGGGCGGCGGTGCCCCTCAAACTTGCCGAACAGGTAGGACTGGAGAGGAGGACCGAGGGAAGAAGAGAGGTAAACGACCTCGAGGCCCCAAGGGAGCGATGTCCAGCTCCGCGTAGAGGAGGACCAGGAAAAGACCGTCAGAGAACGTCCGCACGATGTAGAGGAACGCGGGCATAAACAGCAAAAGCACGACCCCTTCACGTAGATGTAGCCGACCAAATGCCCCAAGACGACACGGAAACTGTCAAGAAAACGCGACCAACCGTCACGGCGCCCCGTGCGCCAAGACACGGAGGCACAGGAGTGACCGGCGCGCCGAAACCGTGCAAGAGTGCAGAGAACCACCACTGTGCGTACCCCGAGCGCGGAGCGGTGGGCGGCCAGAGACGCGGCCGACGGCCCGCGAGAACGTCGCCAAGGAAACCATGGACGCCTTGAGCGGGAGGGCACCCTGGCGGGGTCAAGAGCAAGTCACTTTCGAACTCAGCCACCGTGAACCCTTACGGCCATCACGAGGCAGAGAAAACGAAAGGGGGGCCCCGCGACCGCCAGCGCGCTGGCAGCGCGCCAGCCGTCAGCAAGATCCAGCAGCGAGTCCAGCAGTTCACAGGAGGCCTTCTGCACGGTGCCCCAGGCCGAGACGTTGGACAGGCTGCTGATCGCCGCAAATGCGTAGAACACGAGGGGTGGGAACGGCAGCTGATCGCTGCAAATGCATAGGAAAATAATGCAATGCTTACCTCAGGCAGAGGCGTACCCCAGGCGATGCCCAGCCCCCGCCAACGGGGGCAGGCACCGAGGAAGCAGGTGCAGGTGGACACCAAGCAAGGAAAAGGGGGGGAGGGGGAGGGCGGGAGGAGACGGTAGCGGATCGTTGCAAATGCAAGACATGGATACCCCAGGCAGGACGTGTGGTGGGAGGCGCAGTGGGATGTAACAGAGCGTGCAGTTGAGAGGGGGGGGGCCTACTGACGGTGCCTTTTGTCAGTGAGGGGCCCCTCCTAGCCGTGGCTGGGTTTGCCCTGCTTGCCGCTGCGTGTGTCAGAGGCGTCCTTGTCTTATCCCTTGCCTGATCGCACGGCGCTGCCCCAGTCGTTCGTCATGTGTTCCTGTCGTGTGTGCTCAAAGTTGGCGTTGAGCCTGAGATGGTGGCTGAGTGCTTAGGTATCGTAGCCGCATTGCCGCCAGGCGTCCAGATATTCCTCGCAGGCGTCCTGAGGTTACGCGAAGCGTCAAGTTTGTATGCTGGGCTGGAGCTGCTGGTTCAGAGTCAGCATGGCAATGGGGCCCTTCCTACGATATGCAGGGTAAAAGCCCATCCAGAATCAGAAGCCCTGTCAGAGGGCTTCAGAGAGAAGAACCTGGACATGGGAAACGACGTCGCAAATAGCTTAGAAAAAGCTGCCGTTGCTACTGCAGGCGACCCGTCCGAAGCTGAGGTCCAGGTCTAGTCTGCCGATCGGGATCTTCATGATTCGGTGTGGTCGGTGTTTTGCGCAGGGCCTCCCAACTTGGCTTGCGATGGCCTCCAAACCTGGAAGCAAGGTTTGCGAAAGACCCACGGTTGAGCCTGAAGATAAGCCCATGGTGGGCGCCGACATGCTCGCCCCCCTCCTGCCTCCGTCTCCCGACACCCCCCCCGTGGGCCCTGGGGCCGAAGCTGGCGACCCGTCAGTGGGCGACCATCAGCAAAGGCGGCGCCCACAAGTGGGCGGAATTCGAGGGCCTCTGGAAGTGTGAGCTCTGCCGAGTCTAAGCCAGATCAGAGGGCGCGAAAGCCAGACGAAATGCCCAATCCTGTCCTGGTTTCTGCTAGGCCCTCTCCCAACTTCGTAGGACAGGATAGGTAATACCATATATGATATTATCATGTATGTGTTGGACCGTCTCGACAACGAGAGCTGTGTCTTAGCTTGCTGGACCAGTGGAGCTTACATCGAGTTTGACGCCAAGATGTTTAATACTGTTACAGCGTTACATTGCTTGAAGACCTGCCGACATCCAACGAACGGAATGCGGAGCAGGCTTGTGTTGCCCCCCATCACCCTCGATAGGCTGATCAGGCAGGCGCACAATGCGCCTGGGGAGTTTGCAGCCGAGGAAGAGCAGTAGTGAAACCCGAACCCCCGTCAGTCACATGCGCTGGTCTTCCTCCCGCCCTCTCTCATCCTACCCCGTCTCCCCTGCCCTCTCCTCCTCCTCCTCCTCCTCCTCCTCCTCCTCCTCCTCCTCCTGGGGGACCAGGGAGCCCAGGATCCAACCAAACACACCCTCCACGAGGGGAGAAAGGGAAAAGACGATTGAGGTGCGAGGGTCGTTTTTGTCTGACGTGTGTTGCCCTTGAGTCCAGAGGCCTTCGCTTGACCACCCTGCGTAACAGGGGGGCGACCAACGAGACGGGCCTGGTGTTATTCGCCATCTCCTAGCATGGGGATATTGTTATTGGTGTGATGCCTCCGCCTGTTCCATTCCTTCCCGCACTCCTCCCCCCTCCTACCGCCTACTCAAATGCACATACACTTATATTCACATTCAGACGCACTCATACTCCGACTCATGCATACTCAAACTATTCGAACTCAGATTGGTCAACCTGCTCATACTCCGACTCGTTGACACACTGTTCACTCATACTCAGACTCATTCATAATGCAGTCAGGCTTATGCACGATCATGCTCACTCCGAGACAGACTCACACGCACACTTAGATCCACTCACCAAAACCACGTTCACACAATCTCACACGCTCCCAGGCTGACTCATACTCAGACTCATCGGCACTGTGACTACGATACGTATACTCAGACCAGTCGTACCAAAACTCTCTCCTACTCAAAGTATCAGCGTAACATGCTCGAATCGCACACTCTGACTATTTGACAATTAGACTCATTCACCAAATATGCACACATACCCACTCGCACCTTGCGCTCCCCGCGATAAAGTAGGCGTGGCCCTTCGGCAATACAAGGAGGAATCGCCAGGGAGGAAACACTTGCCCTTTCGCCGAGATTGGGGGGAAGGGCCCCGGCGGCTTGCACCTGTGGTCGATCAGACTCCTCTCTCGTGAGAGCACCATGATCACCACGATGCTGTAGGCGTGGCAACTGGTCACCTCGATAGGAGCTGCCAGCGGCGGGGACACTTGCCCGTTCGCGCCCAAATTGTGGGGATGTCTCAAACGGTTTGATCGTTCGGCCGATCAGACTCCCCCTTTTGATACGTAGCCCTATGGCCACCGGGATATAGCAGGCGTGGCACTTGGGACACCCTCAGGGACAACCGCCAGGGGTGGGGACACTTGCGCATTCGCGCCCAGATTGTGGGGGTGTCTAAGGCGGTTTGCCCGCTTGGCCAATCAAATCCCTCCCTTTGACAGCCGCATGATCACCGCGATGGAACGGACGCGGCATTGGGCAATCCAAGGAAGAACCGACAGGAACGGGGACACTTGTCTGCACGCGCCCAAATTGAGAGGGTGTCTCAGGCGGTTTGCCCGATTGGCCGATCAAACCCCGCTCTCTTGAAAGCACCGTGAAATCTTGGCCGATTGAATGACGCATGCGTGGCATGCGGTCGCAGAGGCACCAATGTCGGGAACACTGCCCGTTCGCGCCCAGATGCTGGGCGTTCTCAACCGGTTTGCGATGCTTGCCGATCAGATTCCTCTCGTTGAGAGGCGCATGGCGACTCAGGTGTAGCAGGCGTGGCACTTGGGCACCCCGAAGGAGACCCCCAGGGACGGGGACACTTGCATGTTCGCGCCCAATTGGGGACGTCTCGAACGGTTCATTCGTGTGGCGTCCACACACCTCCCGCCTTCCTCCTCTTTTCTTCCCGCATGTTTCCCCGTACTCGCATTCAGATCCACGCATAACCAGCCTAGTAATACTCAGACGCATGCAAATAGACCACGCAAGCGCTGCACATTCACACTCAGACTCACTCACACTCACACCCACTCATACTCAGCTTACTTTTCCTCAGTCCACATGCACTCAGCTCCACTGATACTCCAACTCCCTCATGCTCAGACTCACTCAAACGCAGACTCAACCACGCTCTGACTCACCCACGCCCAAACCCATTCACACACAAACTCACTCATTCGCCGCCTGGCTGTCCGTTTGTGCGTCCGTTCGTTTTTCTGTCTGTCTTCCCGGCTCTCTGAACCGCGGCGCTTTGACCTTCTTTGCTCAGGGGCGCGTCGGCCACCGCCGCCCTCTCCTTTGACGGTGGCCCTGACGAGATTGCGGGAGAGGGCGCCCAAACGCGCCCAGAGCCCAGCAAGGCATGAGGGTGCAAACCCGACTTGTCTGGCTGATGCTCTGGGGGGGCCTGTGCTCAGGAGAGGCTGCCGCACCGCTCAACGATGTCGACACGGCTGCCTCGCGGGCGACGCGCCGGCCGTCGCGGCCTCCTCCACTTGCTCGTGGCCAACCTTGCCGCGGTGGGCTTCCAGCTGAACACTGGCCCGGGCAAGTGCGAGGTGGCCCCCACTGGCGGAGACGCCTCCGACGTGTCTCTGGACGGCTTACCGCTGGGTTTCCGCCTCCGCGCCGATCGCAGGTTCGAGCTGCTCGGCGCGCCGGTGGGGGACGAGGACATCTGCGCGGAGCACGACACGCAGCGGGTCGCGAGCGACACCGCCCTGCTGGAAGCTTCGGGGGGGGCTCGAGGTCGCGCTGCACCTCCTGCGCCAGTGCGCCTCCTTCTGCAAACTGGGCTACTCCGCGCGCGTGGTGCCGCCCACCGCGCGCGCCGCCTCCCTGCTGGCCATGGGCGACGCTGTCCGGGCCTGGCTTGAGCAACTGAGCGGCTGCTTGCGGGCCGCTGTGCTGGAGGCGCGCGATGGCCCCCCGTGGCGCATCGGAAACGACGGCGGGCTCTTCTCGCAGAGCGCGCCCAGCGCATGTCTGATGCACGCCCCCGGCGCCGATGCCGGGGGGGGCGGGGCCAGGCCCCGCGAGCGGGAACTGCGACGGCGAGGTTTCAGCCGGCCGCGACGCGGCATCGCAGCTGCCCCCGTCGCTGCCCAGACGGGCAGGCTAGGCAGGAGCATCGACCACGCTGCGCCCGGCCGACCGTGACCCAGCAGCGCGGCCGTCGACAGAGCGCCGCCGAGGGACTCGACGACGGGCGGCCGATCCTCCTCCACCCCCCCCCTCCTTCTCCTTGCCCTGCTCTTGATCTTCGGGCGTCGCTGGTGTTGAAGAGTCTAAACGCATGCAGGCGTTTCCCCCGCTCCAAATGAGAACTCTGTCCTGTGGGATCGGTCAGAAGCTCCAGGACGTCATTGCGCGCGATCCCAAACCTCGTCGGTAAGTAGTGCGATGGCAAGTAAGCTAGACGTAACCGTTTCACATCGGAGGCAAGATGCTAACCACGCGCCGCCGCGCAAGGCGTCGGCGCAGTCACGAACCGCAGTCTCGCAGTTTGCTGCTTCCAAAATCAACGGCTGAGACGACGAAGACGAAATTCCGCCCGCGCGCAATGCGCCTTCCAGCCCCAGCGCCCGCAATCGCGCGCAAGCCGACGTTCGCGGCGGCAAGATGCGCACCGAGGGTCAAACTGGGAGCTGGGGCGCGAAGCGTTTGGCCCGAGAGTTTTTGCAGCTGGGTCTTTTGCATCCATGCGATTTTACTTTTGCCGGCCCATGTGCTGTTGCGCTAACGATGTGAAGCTTTCCAAAATAATTTGTTGGGGCCATGATTGGCGGCGGGGCGAGCGGCGCCTATCCGCCGCCCGAGACGCTGCCCGGCGATGGCTGGCTGGTTCCGATCCAACTCTCATCGTGCTCAAAGCCTATTGCGTCGGCTCCGATCCGGATTCTTTTCCTTTCGTTTGAGGCCCGGGGGCGGCGGGGGGCGCCCGGCCGGAGTGCGGGCCCCCGCGGCGCCGCCCGGGGCGCTGGCCCCGATCCAGCAGCGGTTGTTCTCGGCGCCGTGCCCTTTCCCTTCGGCGTCCTTGCCTTTCCCTTCACCTATGCCCTTAATGGGGCATTCGTTGCCCCAGTGGCCTGTTTGGCCATGCTTTCTGCGCGCGTGGAAGGCGGGGCTCGCGCTTTGGCCCCGGGCCGCGCTCGAAGCAAAACCGGGGGCGGGGGGGCCCGCAAAGTTGGCGCCGCGCGCGAATCGGCTGCCTTTGACGCGCTGACAGAAGAACCGCTCAAGTAGAGTGAGCAAAGAATCCACGCGTCTTCCCCTCCGCCTTTGGCGTCGTCTGGTTTGCCGCGGCCGCGGCCGGTGCCAGTCTGGAGAGCGCTCGCGGGAACGCCCGTTGGCGGTGCGACTGGGTCAGGGGCAGCAATGGCAGCCCATTCGCATTTTGCTCGGCCATCGCAAAAATAGCGCCTGGGTCACTCGGGCCAGCGAAGGGCGCCATCTCGAACCCAACCACCTGCAACGGCTTGACCTCGCCGATCAACCGCTTCAGCGAACGCAGCTGTGCTTGCCGAGATGGCGCAGGGCCCCCTGCGCGCAGCTCCTCGCGCTCCGACCGCCGCAGTTTCAAAGCGCGCTGTAGTTTGGTTTTGTCGGCGACTTGTCCCGGGCCCGTGAATTTGCCGCGCGGGACAGAAACGCGCGCGGCACCAGATGCCAGCGCAGCTCGGGAGAGGGCGGCCAGCATGGCGATGCTGTCGGCGCGGTCTTCGGGGAAGTGCAGGCATGCATCCTCGTCCGCGTGCCCGCAGAGTCGAAAACTAGCGCTTTGTTGGATTCCGCGAAGGCCGGGCCGTCGCGCGCGAGCGACGCGCCCAGGCCAGGGTCGCCGAGGACAAGTTGAACAGCGTCGGCGCGGCCTTCGCCCTGCAACCCACGCCAGGGCATTGACGCAGGAACGCCAGGAGTTCACCGTGGGAAGGGTCCTGGGCCCCTTCGGCAGGGCTGGCGAGGGTTGCTTTGAACCGCCACTGTCGCCGGAATTGATGGCAGACAGCTCCTTCGCCACCTCGGAGAGGGGCTCGCCGAGCCGACGCATGAGAAAACTACTCGCGTCGGGGGTAGGTCCTGGGAGCTGCTCGGCGGAGTGTCCGCGCTGGTGAAGTTGGGGGCCGCGGTGGTAGGCGTTGGGGCGCCATTCCATCCCGACTGGCTTCTGTTTCAACCCTGGGTCGTTCAGCCGGCCGCGACGCAGCAGCGCGGCTGCCAGACCATGGGGTTGCAATGGCGCGTGGAACTGCTACGGGAAATTCGACAATGCCACGTCCAGGTCTTTCAGCCGGCCGTGGCGCAGCAACGCAACTGGCAAACTCTGGATCCCGAGGAAAACGAGGCGCTGCTTCGCGTCGCGTTGCAAGGCGGTCTGACATCGAATGCACGTTTACTAAGAGCGTCGAAAGTGTTTCGTCATCCCAGCGATCGCCGTCGTCCTCGTCTGGTATCGGTACATCGCCATCGTCGAGGTCAGGATCGCGATCAATAAGGAATCGGAACATCTCTGGATGCCATCGCGCGTGAGGGGAGGACTAAGGAGGGGATCGGAACGCTAGGGGCGAAGGGCTCAAAAGCTGCGGAAGCCTTTTTTTGTTCAGAACTTGAGCCAGAGTGCGGCGGCCCAAACTCTGTCCCGCAAAATGAGAGCACTTCGGCGCCTACCACATAGGTTGCACCACGTGGCTAACATCACGTAACTCACACCACATATCTTCTCTGTTCTTAAAAGGAAGCAAACTCTACCACCTTCCGCCCCTTCGGACTAGTCGATTCCCTGGGACCCGATGCAAAACGCATGCGATTCTGACCCAATGTCCATCCTACCAGCGAATTCGCATTATCCCGGCCAACGAAGAACTGCTGGGCACACGCACGCGGCCGCTGCGCGCGCAGGTCGAAAGCCTTCCAAACACAAGGTTTCCAACACTGTCAACATCCCGCTTCAAGAGAACAATGACAACATGCGACTCTCTCACCCAATAATTCAAACAACTTGCCCGCGCGCTCTTGCCCAATCCTTTACAGAACCATGGTTTTTCAACATTCCTGTAAAACTGGGTTTTTTGGGCAGCTTTTGCGCGCGCGTCGATCTCATTCAACGACGGCCGCGCGCCTGTCAGGGACGCAATCCCTTGTTAAAACGTATCATGCGGGGCACATGCGCGCGGGCGCCGCGCGCGCAAGTCGAAATCCACCCAAACAAATTGTGGTTTCAAAAATTGCAAGACCGCGCCTCATGGAAATCGCACGAATCGCACCTTACATCCTCGGCAAAAAATGAACAATATACTCGCGCGCTTTCCGAATCCTTCAAAAACCTATGGGTTTTCAGCATGCCTGTCACCCGGGCAACTAATGCGCGCGCGTCGAACGCCTTCAATATCGGTGATGCGCCTGTCATGGCTTATATATAAGAACTAAAACGTTTTATATATACATATCTATATACAGACATATATATATATATAACAAACATGCGGGGCACATGCGCGCGGCCGCCACGATTGAAAGTCGACATCCTTCCACGCAAACAAATGTGTTGAACCACTTCAAGACCGAGCTTCATGAAATTACACGACTCGCACCATAATCCCTTTAAAAAAAGCTGCACAAATAATCAACATGTCTACCCGCGCGCGCTTTCCGAACCCTAGCAAACCGATGTTTTTTGTTTTCGGTATCTCGGTCATGCGAAGAACTTGTGCGCGCGTGTCGAACTCCTTGAACATTGGTCGCGCGCCTGCCAGGGCCACAATCCTTTGTAAAAAACGCCATGCGGGACACATTGGACGCCCGAATCATCCGGGATAACTCGGGTCCGGGTTGGATCGGGTTTGGGCCCCCGCGCTGGGGCCCGAATGGCCGATGGCACCCTTGGCATTCGACGTCCTCTTCCTGCAGACTGTCCTTAGCGCGCGCGTGGCGGCGTTCATGCTCATGATTTGCGATCGCATTGAGCATGCAATCTGCGTTACGTGTGCTCATGAAGCGCTGCTGTGAATGCGGGGGCGTGTTGCGTCATGACAACGCTAGACCGGTTACCGCGGCCGCCGCGTCTTCAGCGCGGCTGGCGCCATCGCGTGGCACCCACGTGACGTCCCAAGGCTGTCCTGGACGGGCTCGGTCATGCATGATCAAGGGGTCGGCGGAAATGGCGTAAGCCAAACGAAACGACGTTCGCCGCATGACGTCCCGATGCTGTTGGCGAAATTGTAGGGTGCTGCAATTGCGGGAACGCGTTCTGGCAGCGCGTCTCCTCATGGGATTTCGAGCTAAAGTGCGCTGCCACGGGCCGCGTGGAACGCAGGCATGTTTTCCGCGGACTGCTGCGTCGCACAAACGGTTCGGTTCGACTCTTCACTGCACCGCAAACACAAGCGGAGGACATCGAGGAAAAACACGACCACCATGCTGGAACTAACACGAAGGGACACAATGGCATAGGCACAGGTTTGGCGACGCACAGAAACACCACCAGCCGATCGCATAATAATATTGCATGCATGGCCACATGGCTCACTCCACGTATGGCTAGAGCGCGATCCATTGAAGATGCAAGTTATTTCCGCAGTGCTCTGATTACCCTGCACTATGCTTCGGGTGAAGTTAGTTCAGGCCTGGCCCATGCGCCAACCGCGCGCTGCCCACGAATGGCTCCTGTCGCAAGGACTCTCGCTGGGCAGCCAACTCAAGACATGGCAGGGCGAACATGGAGCCACGGGGCAACACAATGCAAAACAAATGTTTGGAATATCGGTGTCACCCCCTTTTTTTGTCAAGGTGCAAGCCTAAAAGGGCTACTGATCACGGCGACACCTGCAGTGCGAGCGCCGACGAGCCTCAACATCTCGACCACCGCCTCAAAACAGCAGACAAACGCGCACCCGAAAACATCCTCCCATCCATTGCCTTCTTCTTCCTCCTCCAAACTGCCTTCATCGACCATCGACCCCCTCCCGTGTTCCTAGATGATTCCATCGCCCCGTCCATCTTGATGAGCCCCCGCCCATGCTCCGAACTTCTCTCCTGCTCGCTGTCGCAGCTGCCCGAACACAAAAAGGCTCTCCCGCCTCTCCCAGCGCCCCCACATTGCTCATTCTCTCCATCGTCCGCTGCCGCCCCCCATTCGCGTCCTTCCTCGTCCCCTTCATTACTGTTGGCCCGCGTTTGTTCAGTCATCGCCCTCCCCTGTTCTCCTGCGCTGCTTCCTCAACGCGCCTTTTTGTTTCGGAAGGCGGCTTTAACCCCTCGCACCGCCCGCCAATCGCCACCGCCCTCCGTTTTCCGCTTCCGCCCCCTGAATCGTCAACTTCATTTCGCCCCCTCGCGTTGCATCGAGCGTCTTGCTCGCGCATTGTATCCCCTGGCTCCTTCCTCGCCCTCCGACCCCCCCTCTGCCTCCGATGCGTTCCTCGTCTACCCGTTCTCACTGGCATCGCAAGGAACATCAAAACGATAATATAATCGCATGGGCGACCCGCCGACCGAACAGGCCACAACCGCGCGGGACCCTTCGAACAAAAAACATGTCTATGAAGACGCCACACGGTTCTTCACAAATGTTCCTAGGGGGCACGGTTGCGTTCACACACGCAGGGTTCACGCGCGACTTGAGGCAGAACGCGCCCAAAGAACGCGCCGATATCTAACGTGACAATCTGGGGCCGCGCGTATAACCTGTCTGCGCATAGCCCCTCCATGGCCTGATATGATTTCAAACTCGCGACAACGAGACCTTGGCATGGGCCGCCACGTCATCAAAAAACCGACCCATCTGCGTTCAAACAATTCTCAAAATTAAGGTTTCGCAAACCGTCGCAAATGAGTGAATCTGTCATGCGCGAAACGGCCATGCATGTGTCTTTCGTCAAGGCGTTTTCGCAGCCTCGGGGCGCGTTAGTTTTTTTGGCCCACGTGGCCCTTCCCATGAGGCCTACAATGCTGCACGCTATGGTTCCCTTCGCGCACTGGGGTGGAGAGGCTTGAGGAGAGCCAGCCTGGCGCCCTAAAGAGGGAACCCGTGGGGGGCAAGATCCTGCAAACCGTCCAGGACAACTCGCAGGGGGCCCGACAGATTTCGAAATGGGCCAACGTTTGCTCAGAACTGCGAAGCGGGAAACAAGCAGGACGCCACAAGAAGCTGTAGGGGGCTTCTCTAAACGCCCCAAAACTCACCGAAGCTTCAAAACTCGCCCAACATCCCATCGGCTTACACAAAAAGCAAAAACAACATCAATATGGGGATTCCCGCTGAAATAATGGCCTTGATTTGGTTCCTGCATTTGGTTGTGAAGCTCTGAAAACGCACAAACGCGCAAGAACTGCCTTCCCCCTCCGCCACCGCCTCCCCCCGGCACGACGACGGGTGATGCACTGCCAAATCTTGCGTGGCAGGGCGCATGTTAATTGAAGGAGGACGCCTCACTATTCGCACGGCGTCGCGTGCACCGCCCCCTCCCTTGAGACCCCGCGAATGCATCGACGGTTCCCCGTCGCTGCCCGCAGCGCCTAACATGTTCGCAACGGTGTCCAAGACGGCCCTGCAAGGCCACGAATGCCGCGAAGACGGCCCAAGAAAGGCATGATATGGCCTCACGTAACTCCAAGAGTAACCAACTTGTCACCGACACTACTCAATCAACGAGCCTCCACGTCGAGCCAGAAAGGTTTCGCATGAACCTCCAAGAACGCCTGGCGACGCGAAGCGCTAAACGCACGAATCGTTTCCAATTCAATTTCGCCTGCGCGCCGCCTGAGGTGCCCGTTCTTGTTGGGCGGGGGGCGCCCACGAGGTCGCACGCAAAAGCAAAACGCGATGCAAAAATCAAGCAACGTTAAGGAGGCCAAGGTAGCCCGATGACAACCCAAAGAACAACGGCGGGCAGCCCATGACGAAGCCAAGACTGCGTCGAACTGAACCGCAGGGCGTCTGGAAGGAGGTTCCAACGCGACTTTCGGGAAATCCATGGCGGCCCAAAACGACCCCGCGACAAACGGGGTCCCACCGGCCCTCTGGGCTTAGGTGGTATAGCGCGTTGTTCCTTCTCCCTTCCACTGGACCCCCCCCCCCCCTCCCCTGGGCCAGGAAGGGGGGGCGCCGAGGCGTTAGAGCGTCCAAGATGGCCCAAGATTGCTCCAAGAGGGCTTCGAAGTCGCAAGATGGCCTTCAAGATGCCCCATGCTACGTCAAGATGGGTCAAGATAGCCTCCGACATACCCCCAGGAGGCCCCAAGACAGCCCCAAGACGGATCCAAATGCCCTTCGAGCCCTCGACGGCGCCCTCCAAGATGCCAAAACCGTTCGAAAACCTCAGGAAAATCAATGTGTTTGGCATTGTCGCCTTTGCGCTTCCGATGGGCTTCGGAAGCCTCAAGATGGCCTCAAGATGGCCCAAAAGAAGCCCAAGAGGGGCCCGAGAGGGCCGAATACGGCCCCAAGATCGCCCAAGAGGCGCCCAAGAGCGCCCCAAGAGGGCCCCAAGATGCCGTTTGAGAGCCTCCGGGGGGGTTGGGGGGTGGGGGGCGAATTTCCCCTCCTTTCTTCTTGAGCCATGGTGCCCAAGACGGCCCCAAGAGGCCTCCCAGACCCCCAAGGAGCCCCAAGAGGGCCCCAAGACTCCCCCAAAAGATCCTCAAGAGGGCCCCATGAAGGCCTCAAGAGGACCCCAAGAGGGCCCCAACATAGCCAAGCATCGCTCAAGATAGCCTCCGACAGACCTCCAAAAGGCCTCAAGACAACCTCAAAATGGCCCAAGATAGCCGAGCATGGCTCAAGATAGCCTCCGACAGCCTCTAGCCGAGCATGGCTCAAGATAGCCTCCAAAGAAGCCCCGAGAAAGCTGGCAATCAATTCTGGATGGGCCGGTGGGGATTTTTTTTTCACGCAGCCGCGGGCGGAAGCGCCAGCGGCGGCGAGTAACGGTCGGGCTGCGGCCGAAACTAATTGGCCGGACGCGCGCGCGGGCCGCGGCCGGCGCCGGGGCGGCGGGTGCAAGGGCGCTGCAACCCAGGGAGTCTGACGACCAGGGACCAGCACCCAGGGAGCAGTAATTACGCTGCCAAAGTGGCGCGATGCAAATACCCCCAAAGTGTCAGAGGCCATAACCAAGCAGTACGCCGCTTGAGACACTATCTGAGCAGTCGGGAGTCTGCCAACCTCGGCGCGGGAATGGCGTACCAAGAGGTCCCAGGGTGTCTGCCATGCTCAAGCAGAAGGCTGGCGGGGATGCGCGAAGCGTCAAGAATCCCCCCAGACGGCCACGCAAACCCAAAACTAATAACAAACCGGCCCACCAAAACACTCAGACAGCAAAGGAAGGCCCAAAGAGCACCCAACCGTGCCATGCATGAGCGCGCGAAAACCCTGCGACGGCCCAAACGAACAAAGAGATTGGAAACGCAATTGGGGAAAACACCACGTGTGACGAATATCGCGTTCGCCGTTTGCCTCCTCCGCTTCCTGCTCATATGTGTTTCATTCCCCACGTTTCCACTCCGGCGCCATTGCCATCAACGCGACCGTAATGCGACCGTCAGTGTCCACTCACAACTACAATAACCACGAACATCGGCGACGCCATGACATCATTCCCCCCGACCGACCTCACATCTCCATGCAAACATCATAACCCATGCGCTGTTATGACCATCATCATACGCAGTCGCATCGTCGAGGTCGCATCAAAAAAACAGCCCCCCCCCATCGAGTCCATAAGATGTTGAATGTTAAGTGTTTGACAATCACGGCGATGGGACCTGCCGCAACGACCTGAATCCATACACGGTTTCATGTTTCGCGTGGTCGGGTCGGGTTCTCTCAAGGTCCTCTTGCTCAACGGATGTGGTGCCTCTGTTCGCGCGCAAACGACACATGGGCGTCAGTTGCCTCATTCGGAGGTTCCCCGAGACCCTTAGAAAAGGATCCGAGGGGCTGCAAGTGACGAAAAGCACGGCGCCCTAGCTCTGTCTGAGCCCTCTGATAGCGACAAGTCAGGAAGCAAGTGTTCGACGCAACTTGACTAGGACCGCCCGCCCGACGCGACATGGTTAGCACCGCCCGCCCGATGCGACTTGCCGAAAGCTCCCGACGCGACTTGGTTTGAGCCGCCCGTCCGACGCAACTTGGTTAGGACCGCCCACCCGACACGCTTAAGTTAGGACCGCCCGCCCTGTGCAACTTACCGAACGCCCCCGACGCGACTTGGTTTGGACCGCCCGCCCGACGCAACTTGCTTAGAACCGCCCATCATCGCACAACGACGATAGACGACATGCAGTTTCAGCGAACCCACGTCTGGCCCCCCAGGGACGCCCATCCGGGATAACTCGGGCTCCGAAATCGCGCTCCTCGGAACGCCAAAACCGATCCGGGATAACTCGGGTTTCGCCCGTCGGTGGAAATTCCGGGTTCAAACAAGAGGAATGTATCGCACTTTTCGAAATCACGGGCGTAATCCGGGATAACTCGGGTTCGAAAACTGGCCCTGAGGCACCCCAAAAAAAACTCTCTTTCGAATTCAAACAACCAGAATGGGAACTGGTAGTGCGCGGCGCGGGAGGAGCTCAAGACAACCCCAAAACACAGACGACAACAGCCCAGCGCTCGGCAGATGCCCGCCCGGCGGCGCCGCACGGGGCTCGCCGCCGAGCTGGCGCCGTTACCGCCGTTGCGACGGCTGCCTGGCTGTCGCCCATTGGCCGCCTGACAGCGCCCGATGGTGCCCGCCGCTTGGCTGGTGAAACCGCCGACGCCGCTGCGACGGCCGCCTTGCCGTCGCACCATGTCCGCCGGACGGCGCCCGACGGCGCCCGACGCCCAACCAGCGCCGCCGCCGCCGTTGCGACGGCCGCCGTGCCGTCGCCACGTGGTCGCTCGACGGCGCCCGACGGCGACGCTGCCGCCGTCGCAGCGGCCGCTTTGCCGTCGCCACGCGTCCGCCCGACGGCGCCCGACGGCGCCCGCCGCCCAGCTAGCGCCCGCGCCGCCGTTACGACGGCCGCCGCGCCGTCGCCTGATGGCTGCCCCTCGGCGTTCGACGGCGACGCTGCCCCCGTCGCGACGGCCGCCCAACTCTCGGCCCACGCCCGCCCCACGGCGCTCGACGCTCCACTGCCGACGCTGCCGCCGTTGCGACGCCCCCCCCTAAGGCTACCCGAAGACCATCCAGAAATAACCTCAGAATTGCCGAGTGCGTCTGCGGGAAAAACTTCAGAGGCGCCCCAGACGACCCCAGATAGGCCCCACCTTAAACTCTGCGACGCCTCAGAAGGGCCCACACCAATGAATCGGAGTAAATGCTTCGGAGGTGTCCTGTTTCTCGCCTCCTCGTGCTTCTACGTTTCAGCGTTTCCCGGAAAACCTACGTGATGGCCCCGCTGCTTGCGACGGGGGCTCAACCTGCCAAAGAAAGCATCCACGACGCAACCAGGACACTCAAACACGGCCCATGGACAACCCAAGACTGACTCCAACGCTCCCCAAGTTGCCGCTCAGAGGACGTCAAGGCACCCCGGAACGACTCAACATGGCCCCAATGGGCGGCCAAACGATGGCACGCGACCGCGTAGACTACCCCTCACGCGGCCGCGAACCCCAATGAGGAACGCGAAAGTCGCCCATCGGGGGGCGGGGCAAAACGGCCCTAGGGGCACAGCGAGGGCCGAAATTCATCGCCTGGGGATGGGCACCGCCACGCAGACGCAGCAGCACGCTCAAGTCGCGCATCTACCGCAATCTCGAAAATGAGCTCAGAAGCCGAGCAAGCCGAGACAAAATGGAGATGATAATGAGGAGGAGGTGGCACCAACTTCCGCACCGCGCCCCCCGGCTGGGCCAACTTAGCGTCAAACCCTTGCCCCAAACAACGCTCAAACAGGATGGTGTACGCGGGTATACAACAGGTGCTATTTAAACGCGAAAACCCGATGGTGAAAACCCATTGGTCAACTTCATTTTCTGGTCGGAAAAAGCGATCATTCCAAAGCGCAAGAAAAACGGAAAGTTGCACTCGGCGCAGCCTGAACGCGCGGGCGCGCGCGCGTCGCGACCCGCCACGCCCGTGTATACATCTGTATACAAAGCGAGCGACGTTAACTCGAAAACCCAACGGCGCAACTTTAATGTGCGGTTGCAATCTCTGGTCGGATATGGTTGTCGTTTGACTGTAGACTATACGGACTCACGCCCAATTCACCCCGCGCGCGCGCCCCCCCCACCACCCCTTCGCCCGCCCTCCATCCTGCGTGCGCAGTTTGATACACTTGCGGAGATGCTAACTCGAAAATCGAATGGGGAAAACCAAGGGTAGCTTCAGTTTCGCATCGGGAGGAGCTGTCATCGCATAGCGGATGATACGGCTGAAAAGTTATGAAAGCAGCCCACGCCCGCGCGCGTTCCCCAGCCACCCTACCCGCCACTGAGCATACAAATGTACACAATGGGAGCGATGTAACCATGGAAACCCAATGGTGAAATCAATGGTGGAACACCATTGTGACACTTCAGCTTAAGGTGGGGAAAGATTGGCTTTTCAACGTGGCGTAAATGCGCGCAGGACACTGCGCGCGCAATGCAACCCACGCGCGATCGCCGCCCACACCAATGTAGACAACGTTTGCACAGCGGGAGCGGTGTTAACTCGAAACCACGCTGGTGAAAACCCAATGTAAAATATCAATCTCAAGTCGGGGAAGGCAGTCATCCCAACGTGAGGTATGCGAAGCTGCATAATCAATAAACCACGCGGGCGCGCGCGCGCGCGCCCCAACGCTCTTCGCAATCGTGTATATTGTTTTTTTTCTCTGCCACGGGGGCGGTGTTAACTCGAAAACCCAATGGCGAAGCCAATGTAAAATTTCATTCTCGGATCAAAAGACGCGCTGCATTCAATCTTGACTGCGAGAAAACGCGACGCTCGACGCAGCCCACGCGCGCGCGCGCTCACCCCGCACCCCTCTCCCCCTTCGTCGCCGGCCCCTTCCCCGACCCAACGCTGCCGCGTATATTTTTGCACGCGCTCTGAAAAATGTCAACTCGAAGGCCAAGTGGCGAAACGCAATTGTAAAGCGTCAGTTTCAGATCGGGGGGGCGGCCGCTTCAATGTGGGATTTACGAAACCGCGCACTCAATGCGCTCCGCGCGCGCGTGCTTGCAGTTCAATCTAACTGCGGCGTTGTAAGCTGGAAAATCAGCAGATGAAAACCACGTGCTTCTGCATCTGCACATGAAACAATGAACGTCTCCGACGCAACGTGGAATATGCGAGACTGCGCGCCCAATGCTGCCCTCGCGCCCGCGCCCGCCCGCGCCCGCCGCCGCGTTGCATGCAATGATGTACGAAGAGACCGATGTTGAATCGAAAACCCAATGTAAACATTCATTCTCGGATCAGAAGAGGCGCTCTATTCAATGCGAAGTTGCGAATGCGCTGCGCTCGACGCAGCCCGCGCGCGCGCGCCCCCGACCCGTCGCGCCCGCTTGGGCAGCGTTGCGCGGCGGAAGCGATGATACATCGAACGCCGATTGTAGTATAGACGAGCACGCATCACAATGGAGCGCGCGCGCTGCAGTCCGCCCCCGCCCCTCTGCCAGGAGGATTTTGTTAGCCGAAACACCGCGCGGCCAAAGCGACATGATTTCAGCTGTCAGATCAGACGAGGCAGCCATGCGAAGAACCATTACACAGATACGCACGCACAGGCGGGCGCGCCCACCAGGTGAGCGGGTCGCCCAGGTGGGCGGGCCACCCAGGTCGGTGGATCGCATCGGCGGGTGGGTCAGCCAGGTGGGCGGGTCACCCCAGTGCGAAGGTCACCCAAATGAGTGGGCCACCGAAGGACGTGGGTCACCCAGGTGGGTGAGTCACCCAGGTGGGTGGGTAAACGTGGTGGGTGCATCATTAATGATGAGAAGCATGCACGACGCAACGGGCACGCGCGTGCGCTGCATGGCGCGCGCGTCTTCGCGCAGTCCGCATTGAGATGGTCGCGCGCATGTTGCGCTGTGCACGCGCTTCGCATGCCCAATTTTAAAACAAACGCATCTTCTCACCGAGAAACATAAATTTTTAGTTCGGACGTGAAAAATTGGGCTCGCGACTCAACGTTGCCATCGCTACAGAACAAATACTCAATGCAGCGCGCGCGCTCGGCGCAGCGCGGCCATCCGTTCTGTTCAAACCTTGCGCAACGACGAGCCGTTGCCGAAGCGTCTGCGGCCGGGGGCTGGCAAATTAATCCACGAAGCGGCAAACCTCAACGTCAGGGTGGGTCGCGACGGGCACGCCATTGCCCCCGATCGGGGCGGGCGCGCGCGGAACGCAACGTCAACGTTGCCCTCTGCGAAGCGCGCCGCCGTCGCAGCGAGGGGGCGGGGGGGGCCCGGCAAAGTCAGAGCGGAGTTCCCCTGAACGTTGCCCGATGGGGGGCTGGGGCGCATGTCTTTCTTGCCACTTTAATTTGACATGTGAGTTTTGACGCGCGAGAGACAGCTCTCAATTAAGCGGCGGCATGGCTGCGTCGCGCATCGCGCGCGCGCAAGAACCTACGTCCATGGCGCCCGTTGGATGGCGGGCGCAAGCGGCGCGCGTTCCTGCGCGCCGCGGACGTTGCTGCGAACTGACCGCGGGCGAACTTCCCGAAGAGGGCAACTACCCGAGGCGCGAATCATCCTTCGGCGGGCAAAAACAACTCCGACTTCATTTCCAGCACGAAATCGACAACGCCAATTGGCCACGAGCTCGCGCCAGAGAGCCTCTTCCGACAGAGTTGAAACGCACGGACATTCACTGCCGTGACCTCAAAGCGAACGCAGCCCAAAAAGGAAGGGAGCGGGAGACAAATACCATTGCCCGAGAACGTGCATTCGGTACCCCTGGAACGCCGACATCCGCGCGTCCGCAAGGGGACCTCCCGGCAAAACATGAGAACGCCTGGCGCGAGAAACCCGCCCCGTGGTTTCTCGAAGCATGGAACAACTCTGGCTGCCAGAAGGCTGGCGATGTCGTCTGCAAGAACGACGCAGCCACGCATGCCGACTGCGCGCGCAGTGAATCACCAACTGCTACGTTCAAGCGAAGCTTTGGCAGGCGCGGATTGAGTTTGACATGTCAAAGACACGCATGCAAAACTGCAAGGCGGCGCCGATTCCGAATCTGAAACCGCTCGCCAACCAGAGCGCGCACAATACGCTTGCTTCCACACTTGTTCTGGGTCGCAAAATTCACAGAACCAGTCGCGCAACCCCGCAACAATCCCGACCCTTGCATAAAATGTGCGCAAACCGCATGACGCCTCATGGCCCAGCGCGCCGCGCTAGCCCACGCGCGAAACGAGCAGCAAACCTTTAACCGCATCGCGCTGAAGCAACACGTTTCTCGAGACATACCAAAACCATCGGGCCGCGCAAAACAACGCTCGGAGACTTTCGCGCAAAAGAGGCGCGACGCGAGGCATATCGACGCTTGGACGGCATCGACGGAACGGCCGCCGCCCCCAGGGCGCGAAACCCGAGTTACCCCTGACCCGAGTAAGCCCTGATGATCCGGGGCTCTGAACACATGCGCGCGGCCGCCGCGCGCGGATGCCGAAATCCTTCTCGTCGTCGTCGTCGTCGGCGCCATCGGCGTCGTCGTTGGCGTCGTCGTCGCCGTCGCCGTCGTCGTCGTCGTTCCCGTCGTCGCCCTCCCTCCTCCCTCGTCGTCGTCGTCGTCGTCGTCGTCGTCGTCGGCGACCAGAAGCTCTCGACTCACGTCTTGTTCGCCGGAGCTCTCCACCCTCTCGTCGTCGTCCGTCGTCGTCGTCCCTCCTCCCTCGTCGCCGTCGTCATCGTCGTCGTCGGCATCGTCGTCGTCGGCGTCGGCCTCGTCGTCGTCGTCATCGTCGTCGTCGTCGGCGTCGGCGCCATCATCGTCGTCGTTGTCGTCGTCGTTGGCGTCGTCGTCGTCGAAGTCGTCGGGTCGTCGTCGGTGTCCTCGTAATCGTCGTCGTCGGCGTCGTCGTCGTCGTTGTCGCTGTCGTCGTCGGCGTCGTTGCCGAGTGCGATTTGGTACCTACCGTCACAGTCTTAAGAGGTCTTGCGACCAAGTTGCGGGTGGGAGGGCGGGGTGTTTGCACGATCAGTGGAGAGGGCAGCTTCAAGACAATGAGAGTGAATTCTCCTTTCTACAAACAGAATGGGATCTCCCCCCCCGGCGTTATCGACCCCCCTTTCGGGTATGTGAACCGTTTATGATTCTGACCGCATGTCCATCCTGAATATGATATCGCAATGTCAAATGCCAACCGGGCCCCCCCCTGAGGTTTTTTTTTTTTTTTTTTTTTTTTTTTTTTTTTTTTTTTTTTTTTTTTTATATATATATATAATATATATATATATATATATAAATAATAATATAAAAACACTATGCGGTGACAATTTTTGTTCTAACATAGCACTGGTTTGCGAATCCCTTGCAAAAAACGGGACGAAAAGCGCACGCGCGCGTTGTCGCGCGCGCATGCGGGAATCCTTCAAACACCTCCGGTTCCGGAAAGATTTCGCAATCGAGCTCCCCCTCCAAAAAAAACATACAAACAACACATGATTTCGCAAACATGGTTTGCGAAAAAAGCTTCCGCGCGAGCTCTCGCGAAATCTTAAGAAAACCATTGGTTTTTCAAGATTAATGCTGTTAAGCGGGCTTCGCGCGCGCATGTCAAAGTCTGTCGAACGCCCTTGCGCGTGTGCCGTCGCGAGAATCCTCTGCAACAAATGGAACGAAGTGCAGACGCGCGCGTCGTCGCGCGCGTATGCAGAAAACCTTCAAAGCCCATCGGTTTCGGAAGGATTTCAAAATCGTGTCCAAAAAACATACAGACACCCAAGGTTTCGCAACATGGATTTTCAACAAAAGCGTGCGCGCGCGCTCTTGCGTCGTCGTCGTCGTCGTCGTCGTCGCCGTCCTCCTTCCTCCCGCGTCGTCGTCGTCGCCTACGTCGTCCTCTGTCTTTCCTCGTGTTCGTCGTCGTCGTCCTCTTTTCGTCGTTGTCGCCGCGGTCGTCCTTCCTCCTCCTCCCTCGTCGTCGTCGTCGTCCGTCGTCGGCGTCTCGTCGTCGTCCCTCCTATTTCGTCGCCG
This sequence comes from Prorocentrum cordatum, assembly GCA_963575745.1. Lineage (NCBI taxonomy): Eukaryota > Dinophyceae > Prorocentrales > Prorocentraceae > Prorocentrum > Prorocentrum cordatum. The sequence continues at coordinate 790,075 of CAUYUJ010014560.1, forward strand.
TCGTCGTCGTCGTCGCCGTCGTCGTCGTCGCCCCTCCTCCCGCGTCGTTTTCGTCGTCTGCGTCGCCGTCATTCCTCCTTCTTCGTCGTTCGCGTCGTCGCCGTCCTCCCTCCTCCCTCGTCGTTGTTGTCGTTGTCGTCGTTGTCGCCGTCGTCGTCCTTCCTCCTTTCTCGTCGTCGTCTTCGTTGGCGTCGTCGTCGTCTTCGTCGTCGTCGGCGTCGGCGTCGTCGTTGTCTTCGTCGTCGTCGTCGTCGTCGTCGGCGTCGTCGTCGTCGGCGTCGGCATCGTCGTCGTCGTTGGCGTCGTCGTCGTCTTCGTCGTCGGCGGCGTCGGCGTCGTCGTTGTCTTCGTCGTCGTCGTCGTCGCCGCCGTCGTCGTCGTCGTCGCCGGCGTTGTTGACGTCGTCGTCGTCGTCGGTGTCTTCGTTGTCGTCGTCGTCGGCGTCGTCATCGTCGTCGTCGTCGTTGTCATCGTCGTCGTCGTCGTCGGTGTCGGCGTCGTCGTCGTCGGCGTCGTTGTCGGCGTCGTCGAAGTCGTTGGAGACGTCGTCGGTGTCGTCGTAGTCGCTGTCGGCGGCGTCGTCGTCGTTGTCGCTGTCGTCGTCGGCGTCGCTGTCGCTGCCAAGTGCCATTTGGTACCCACCGTCACGGTCTTAAGAGATTTTGCAAACCATGTTGCGGGTGGGTGGGTGGGATGCTTGCGCGAGCAGTGGAGTGGACAACTCACTGCGGACAGAAATTAATTGCACCACATGAGTTGCACCACGTAGCCTAAATCACATAGGTTGTACCACATAGACTGAAATAGTATACTGTTTGGGGTTCACGCTGGCTAACATATAGTTTTTTTCATCAGTGGCAAAACATTGCACGAAATTCACTTCGAAATCCGGAACGAAATTCTCCGGGACAATCCTAGCCCATCCCATTGTTTTCCTACGGAAGCCGCTCTGCGATGTTGGCGCCATGAAAAGGGGGAGGAGGAGGAAGAGGATTACGCTGTAAGGATTACGCAGTGTGGCCGTCCACGCGGCACAGCTCGCAGCTCGGCATCGCAGCACCAAGGGGAAAGTCGAAACCAACACCAAGACCCTGGTGCCGAGAGAGCCGTCTTCAGATTCATCCAGCGTGCCCCGGAAACGCTCTGCTGGAGCACGCTAGCGCGAAAGGAATTCTCAAGCGAATCTCGCGCCAAATCTAGCGGGCGCGGATCGTCCTCGTCCGCGCCGCCGAACAGCCACTCTGCTGCCTCGCCCTCTGGGTCGAGGGGCCTTGCCACAGGCTGGGAGGAATCGCCAGGAATCACCGTGGGAGCACCGTCCTGAGCTCCCGACGAAGCCACAGCCGATGGGGCAGGTCCTCGGGCCCCAGGGCCCCCCCCCCCGCCACAGTCGCTTTGGCTACCTCTTCAGCACAAGCGCGCATGCAACGCCTCGAGGACCGATCTAGGAGGGCCCTCGCGGCGCGGGTACTGGTCTCGCCTGATGCGGGCTAAATGATCGGCTCCTTTTTCCGTGATCTCCCAAGGCATCTGGCCTCGAGATGTCTGAAATCTTCCGTCGCATACCTACCGCATTCGTGGCAGAACACCATGCAATACTTGGGCCACTCCCCACGTCTGCGTGCGCTGTGCAGCACCCCCCACCCCGCCCAGGCCCGTCAAAACACCCTCGCCCACAACCCTGGGGGCCCCGTTCAGGACGGGGGGGGGGGGGGGGCGGGACAGGCGGGGCTGGCGGAGGTGCGCGCGCAGCGCTGCAGAACTCCAGCAGGCTCGAAGCATGCATTCGCCGTTTGCACACCTCGCATCTCCATTTAGCGCCGTCCTGGGCCATCTGGTGGCCCGCTTCGCGGAGAGCTATCTCCACGCCGCTCTCGCGGGCCCCGCGAGGCGCGATATCTTCGCGCTCGGCCCGGGTCGCGTCGCAGTCCAGGGCAAGTTGTAAGGCCTTGGGCGCTCGACGTCTGACAAGAGCGGCAACAGCGCCCCAACTGTCAGCGTGGGGAGCAGCATGCTTGACGAATCCCTCCCAAGCCCGCTCCGCCGCCCCCCCGCCCCATGGTCGGCCGTGGCATTGCCCGCAGCAAGGAAGAGGTCCCTGTCTGTGACCAGACGGCCCGCGTCCTCCTCTTCAGCGTGAGAGGGGGCCATTCCAGAGAGACCTCGCGGCCTTCGGCCGCCGCGCGAATTCTCGCCCAGAGATCCTCGTTGGGCCCCCTGGTGGCCTTGCGGGGCCAAGCTTTTAAAAGGCCCTGATGGTCCGTCACGAAGCGCACCGACCCCGTAGTCTGCTCAAGGGCCATCGCCAGGGCCAGCGTCTCCGATCGGGGCACAGACTGTCGGCAGCCAGGGAGCGGCGCGGCCATCATCGCCCCCAGGCACCAGCTATCTTCGCGCCAGGCCAGGGCAGCGACAGCAGCTCCACACCTACGGCGACGCTGATCGTCCGAGTGCTTCCCTCCCGACCCGCCCCCCAAACAGCGTCAAAACCCCGCCCCTCCGATAGTCGCCCAGCTCACCTGCCCAGCTCACCTACCCACATAGTCGCCCAGCTCACCTACCAGCTCACCTACAGGAGCCAATCGCTCTTCATCGAACCTGGGGGTGGTGAGGTGGTTCGGCACTTGGCCTCGCAGCCAGACCGAGGGCTCACTGTCTACACTGGCCAGCGCCCTCGCCACCAGGTGCTCCGACTTGGCGAACTCACTGCCCTCGATGATGTCCTCCGTGCACTTCCAGATCCTGTGGGTCAGCGTCTCTGGCTCCAGCCCGCATCTCGGGCAGGTGGCGCTGACGGCATAGCCGCGCCCTTGCTTCCTGGCGCGGCTCCACTGCCCGCCACTTATCACTGCCATCGTGCGACTCCACACCGCCCACATGCCTCTTCGAGCATATCAGTCGAGCTCGCGCCTCGCATGCAGCATGTCCGCGCCGCTCCCCAAGTTGCCGCCGTCCTCGTGGGCCGCCACCTGCTTCCACAGCTGGCGCATGATGTCCTCGCGGAGGTCGCGCAGGATGGGCTGCCGATCGATGAAGCTCCCAAAGGCCTCCGAGCTCGACTCCACCAGGTGCCACTCCGTGATCGCGCCGTCCACCTCTGGCCTGCCCCACGCGCCAGCAGTGCGTGGATCCCAGCCCAGATCCATGAGCGTTGCCACGAGCGCGCCGACAGGGCCACGCACGCGCCGCCAGCGCCGGGCTGCGCCGGCGCTCAGGAGCGCGCCGCGGATGGCAGGCCAGACTCCATGGGTCGTCGCATGGACCTCAGGCGCCGTCTCCCAGAGCTCCAGCCCCGAGTCTACCAACTGGATGCGCAGCTTGATGGCTGGGTCCTCCTCCAGCCCCGCCGCCAAGACCGTGGTGAGGCAGCGTCCGCCAGCTTTGCCTCCAACTGCCGCGCCCGCCTGCTGCCTCAGCTTCCTGGCGCTCGACGGCGCCAGGCCCTGGAGCCGGTGGCCGTAGGTGGCCTGTGGAGAAGCCCCCGTGCTCCACAGCCCCTTCGCCTCCTTGGCGAGATCCGCGCTCCTCCTCATTCTCGTGATGCGGCTAGCGCGCCTGCTGGCCGCCAGCAGCCTCTTGCGCTGCTTCTTGCAGCAGCGCCTCCACCCAGCTGCCGCGTCGCCGCCCAGGTCCGTGGCGTCCGGCGCCAACTGCAGCGGCAGAGCAGGCGACTCCAGTTCCGCCTGTAGCTCTCGGCCCAGCTGCGTGTCCGACGCCGGCAGCTTGGTCTTGTTCGAGATGATCAGGCCTCGCTCCTCGACGAAGCCCTCCACGAACTGGGTCGCCACCTGCTTCATCTCCTGCTTCACCATCTGACGAGGTCCCTCGCGCCGGGCCGTCGCGTCGTCCGCGAATGTCCAGAGGGGCGCCTGCGGGGCCACCCGGTGGGCCTTTGCCCGCACCCCGTGGTTGAACACCTCGGCCAGGGATGCCCCCCTCGCCGACCCCGCCACCACCGAGCGCGTCGGCCAGACCAGCTCGCTGATGCCGTGGCGCTGGTCCTTCAGGATGCGAGGGCCCAAGAAGAGCTCCACCTCCATGGCCGCGACAATGGCAGGGTACTCCGCCTGCGCCGCCAGCTCCATGAGCAGCGCCAAGCTGATCGTGTCGTAGAAGGTCTAGAGGTCGAGGAGGAGAGTGGCCGACGCCAGCTGCATCTCCCTGCCCACCTCGTCGAGCAGGGCACGGTGCAGCGCAGCCCTGAGCGCAGAGCACCCTCGCAGGGCGCCGCCCCAGAATGCCCCGAGCTGGTCTGTCCAGTTGTCCACGATACCGCCTCGAGCTTTGCTCCATATCTTGGGCATCAGGGCAATCATGCCCAGCACCCTGTCGCCCCCAGCAGGCTTCGGAACCGATGCCGCCACCGCCGCCATGAACTGGCGAGGCCAGACGCCCTGGGCCTCTGCATCGTTCATCAGCTGCCTCAGCTCCACGCGCCTCCTCGCGCGCTTCGCGCGGAAGCCTCTGCACCTCCGTCGAGCTCAGCACGTCCACGCCCATCGCCTTCCTGCCGTTTATGGAGTTCAGCGCCCTGTCGAACTCCTCCTGCTCCACTGGCGGGTAGTCCTCCTCCTTCGCTACCTCCAGGGTCCTTAGCAGCTGCCCCTGGATGCCCTCCAAGCTCACCTTCGGGTCTTGCCACGACCCTCTCCATTTGGACGCCCGGTCATTCATGATCCCCGCAGGGTCCGCCGTGGTGGAGGTGCCCGCGCAGATCTCGTCGATGATGGTCGGCTCGTCTTTCACGCGCTTGTGCAGCACCCCCATCTTGTCGCCCCACATCTCCTTCACCCACTTGGTGTAGGCTCTTCGTGCTTCCCCCATCGCGCGCGCCTGCCCTGCCGCCGCCGGCGCGCCCGTCAGCTCGAGCAACTTCTGTCGGTGCGCCGCCGAGAGGGTCTCGACCTTGACCATCATCTTCTGCCAGACCATGAAGCGCGCGCTGCCGAAAAAGTCTGCCATGCCCTGGTCCAGCGCCTCCTTGGCGATCCTCTTGAGCTTGCAGCTCACCCGGCCCCGCTGAGCCTCATCGCGCCTGCCGCGCGCGAGCGTCTGGTACATCTGCGCCAGCGTGAGCGCGTAGCACATGGCGTCAGACTTGCGGCACTTCATGTGTGCCCTGCCTGGCGCGACCTTCGCTTTCACCCACTTCAGGTCGAAGCCCCTCCCGCGCCCCAGGTCGCGCGCCTTCCCCGACTCCTCCACCTCGTGGACGGCCAGCAGTGCGAGCTCCAGCTTGCTCACCCAGTTGCCGTACCTATGCGAGAGGTCCTTCTCCAGCTCCTCGCGGCCCTGGTAGGCGACGCGGTCGTCCAGCTGCTGCGCCGGGCCCGCGCGCGCGCCCGCAGCGGGCCCTCGCCCAGCGTGCTCCGGAAACGCCCTGCCGGAGCACGTTGCCGTCTCGTCTGTTCTGGCCGTCGCTTGGTGGACTGGGTGGGCTGGTTGGGTTTGCTGGTGACATGGAAATCCCGTCTGCGCCAGCTGCTCTTCCGCCTGCCTCCAGCACTCCAGTGGCGCCTGGAAGGGCGCCTCGGGCTCCTGGCAGACCTCGCCCTCCTCGTGCAGCTTCGCGAAGGCCTCCTGCTCCTCCGGGGGGGGGGTCTCGATTTCCTCTCCTGCAGCTTCTTCTGCTTCATCTTGCTCGTCTTGCTGTCGGGGTCCGCGCTCTTCCTCGGCCTCTGCGTCCGCGGCAGCGCCCTGGGCGCCGCGAGCGCCCTCGCCCACCATTCTTGGTAGGAGCCCTCGAGTGTGATGAGCAGCGCGCAGCGCACCTTCTAGGGCACCTCCAGCTCCGCCTCTACCATCACCGGGTCCGCAAAGTCCTTGCGCACCAAGCAGTAGTCCAGCAGAGACCCCTGCCCCCCTCAGGCGCACGTTGCCTTCGCCCCCTGCGGCGTCTTCACCACCCCGCCGACTTTCTGCGGGAACTCGCTCTTCAGCAGCTGCTCTGGGTCCAGGTTCCAGTCCGCCGCCACGATCCACGGGTCGCCCGCGGCCTTCAGGAAGGCCGCCAGGCTCGCCAACTTCTGGGGGTTCGGGGGCCCCTTCCCCCACTGGGACGCCATGTGCGCGGTCGCGTAGACCAGGTTGCCCGCCTTCGCGTGGCTGGTGGTCGCCACGAACCCGCGGAAGGGATCGTCTCTGCCTCGCTGCTGCGCTGCCACTCGCACATGACCAAACGAGGTCGTCCACCACAGCACCCCGCCCCACTCAGCCCAGACGGCCGCGCTGCCGTGGCCGCGGTCTTCCAGCCGTCCCGATCGAGGTCAACAGTGACCTTCTTCTGCTTGTCGGGCAAGAGGTGGGTCTCGCAGATGCCCATCACACTTACCCGTGGGTGTCGTTCCTGATGCTCGTTCACGTACTTGTGGGCCCGTGGGCCCCACTTCCCCACATTCGCAAAGAAGAGCTGGCGATCGCCAGCCGTGCCTGACGCTGGCCTCGCGCCAGGACGTAGATCGTCAAAGGTGCGACGGTCTATCCTGGCTGGCAGCTGCTCCAGCAGCAGGAGCGCCAGCTGCTATTGCCTGCGCCTGCACTCGCCCCAGCAGCAGGAGCGCCAGCAGGAGCCGCAGCAGCCCCCGCAGTGCCTGGCTTGCCCTTGCCGCCCCCCTTGGCGACAGCGACGGCGGGCTCAGCCTTGACCTTCGCCTGGTAGTCCAGCAGCACCTGCTTCCTCCTCGGGGCTGCCTCGGCGTCTGGGGCAGCCGCTGGTTCCGCGGCCGCTGCTCCTGGCTCCGCCGCTGGCTGCTCACTGGGCTCCTTCTTGGCGGCTTCGCCTGAGGCCGCCTGGCCGTCCTCCGTCCTGCGCTTCTTCCGGAGCTGCTTGCGCAGGCTGGGGAGCTGCTCGACATGCTGCACCAGGAGCTGCTGGTGCTGCTCCGCCTGGTCGCGCAGCTGCTTCGCCTCCTCCGCGTGCTTATGGCGAACCTCTGCCTGCTGCCGAGCGAGCGCCGCCTCTGCCTCCTCGATCTTCTGCAAGGACGTCTTCCCCGCCTGCTGGATGTCCGCCAACTTGGTGCGGAAGGCCAGCACCGCCTCCTTCTCTGGGCCGTCCTCGTAGTCGTCCAGGCTGGCGCCCAGGAGCCGGTCATCCACTGAGAAGTCCAGGATCGTCTGCACTTCAGCCTGCGCAGGCTCCTCCCAGTCAGCCTTGACGAGCTCTCCCTTGCCCGCCTGCTTGTAGTAGGCCGCCGAGGCCTTCGCGCGGGCCTGATCAGCATCGAAGGCGTCCTCCAAGGCCTGGCCGCGGCGGAGGAGCGCCTCATCGTGGAGGATGGACAAGCGCTCGGGCTCGCCCTCGCACTCCAGCAGCCACTTCTGCGCCTTCTGATGCTGTCCCTTGGCCTTCATGAGCGCCTGCCATGCATCAGGTGGCCTCGGCTGAGGCGGCGGCGGCGCATGCTTGCGCTGGAGCTCATCGATATCCTTGGCCAGCTGTTTGTTCCCCCCTGCGAGGAAATCCAGCGCCGCCGCCTTGCCATCGTTTTCTCCTGGCTTTGGCCCCCACCACGCCGCCGCAGAGTTTCCAGCGCGCTGCTGCCCGTAGCGGTTGCTGCGCCAGGGCGGCTTGCCTTGGAACCGTTCCAGCCACGCGCCGCACTTGCACTGCCCTCCTTGCTTGTCCAGCCGCCAGTTGTACACCGATTGGCCACACTCCTTGCAGACTGTGAAAGGTTTACTCTTGGGCATTCTCAAGCTGAGCCCCAACGCTGTGTCACTGGCCTGTCCAGTCGCGTCGCGTCTCTCAGCACGCTCAGGATCCCAAACGGCTTGAGCCAGGAGGAGGAGGACGACGAGGAGGAGGAGGACGACGAGGAGGGGAAAGGGGGAAGGAGGAACGTACGCGACATCCGTCGCACTGAACCACGCGCCCTCCAGGCCACGACTAAAACATGTAAATGCCACCTGCCGAACCCGCCAGGTGCCGACACGGCGCCGCGACTTGGAGGGGAAAAATGAAGAGAAATGGAAAGAGGGGAGGGGAGAAGACACGCGCTCGACGACCGTCACACTGAACCACGCGCCCTCCAAGCGCGCTGAGGCTACCCGTGGGCTGGGTCGTCCAGCAGGCGTGAGGAGAGGAGGGGAGGCAACAAGCGACAAGTGGCAGCGCTGGCGCAGGACAACCTACAGGACGGCGCGCGCGGAGACTCAGCCTCTGGGCCTGGGAAGGAGGAGGAGGAAGAACAGGAAGAGTAGGAGGAGGAAGAACAGGAAGAACAGGAAATTGAGGAGAAGGAGGAGGAGGAGGAGGAACGAGAGGGGAGGAAGGACATAGGAAAGCAAGCAGGTAAGCAAGCAAGGGGCGGTGGCGGAGGGTGGGCACGGCCGCGGGGTGTGAGCCACCAGACCCCGCCGTTAGGCGCGCGTGCGCAGGGGCGGACGGAGGTGGTCGAGCAGACCGCGCCAGAATGCATATCTGCGCCGTGCAATATTTGAGTAGCATCGGACGTAGAAAAATCAAATCGACTCGGACCGAGGACAATATCGCATCGCTGGAGGTCCCTAGAGATAGGAGAAATATCCCAAACGCCCAGAACCAACCTTCCTCCTCGTCAAACATTGATCATCTATCCTCGAACCCAGCAACCAAATGCGCTGAGAACGGGTCCCTGGACCCCGCCCGGGGGCCATCCTGACAAAGTGTTCGAACTGCGTCCAGCCGTGACGACGGAGAAGTATCCCGAAGACCAGAAGAGCCGGGAATACCGCCCCCCTCGTCGATACCGAAATGGATCGGCCGAGTTGCACACGACCGACCACGGGCCTCATCCTCGGACTGCGGCTGCGGTGCCTCTCGGGGTGGACGGAGGTCAGCGGACGAAGGGGAGCTTAACAGAAAGCATTCCGCTGCGAGGGGCGCAGGCCCAGCCGCCTTGATACTGCAGGCCACCAAGGTGGAGAAGTTAACCCTACACTTTGCTTTGTCCTCTGTGAGTGGGGGCTGGCATGCCAGCTCCGAAGGCAGCTGGCCTCTGGCGCCGGGGGCAAAAAACAAAGAGCAGGTCTAGGCTCGAAGTTCGAGCCTGCTCCTGCCCCTCCCCTCACCACCCCTCCTCCCTCAGGGGAGCCTTCGCCGCCCCCGAGGAAGGGGGGGGAAGTAGAGAGGAAGGGAGGAATGAGGAGGAAGGAGTCGGGAGAAGTGGGAAGGGAAGGGAGGAAGGAGGAGGAGGAGGAGGAGGCGGAGGACGGGAGGAGGAGGAGTAGGAGGAGGCGGAGAAAGCAAGGAAACTGAACGGATGAAGGGATGCGGAAGGGCGGAGGCAAGGAGGCACCGAGGAGGAGGAGGAGGAGGAGGAGGCGCCCTCCTTCTGATCTCTGCACCCTCTTCTGGGAGATGAAAACTATACCACCACAGACACCACCACTCCCCGAACCTAAACGGCGCGCTCCGACAAGGATCTCGAAGCGTATGCGGCCGTGGTGTGGAAGGGCCCCCCCGTGGAGGTCCAGAGAGGCGAAAGCGGGGAAGGGCGCGGCGGCATCAGTCTCTTCACCATGTTCGGAACGAGTCCTGAGGGGAACGGGTCCTGGACCCAACCTCTCCTCCAGAATCGCCGTCTGGCCTCCCGGTGGCCCCTGGAGGGCCCAGGGAGGCGACAGTCTGCTCCCCACCTCTAGCTGAGTCATCCTGCGCGGCGCTTCTCGCCCGCCCGCCGACGGCCTCGGCGGCAAGCTCGCCGAGCTGGCCGCGGTGCCGCCTCGGCAGGCCCATGGCGGGCGCGCGGGGGCGCTGCCCGCACGCGCTCGCGGGCGCCAGCCGAGCTCTCGGAGCGGCGGAGCGGAGCGGGGGGGGCGGGAACGGGGGGGCTTCGGGTGCGACGCAGAGGGGGGCCAGGAAGAGGGGGATTGGCGCATCATGGCCCGAGGCATGTGCGCGGGAACGGTGGGGGGCCAGGAGACGTCTCGAAACGGGGCCATGCAATCTGGGAGATTTCATGGCCCTGGCCATGTCCACACACACACACACAGACATGAAAACTGCCGGCCAACGCCGACCGTGTACCACGGCGGACGAGAGGGGGGAGTAGCAAACGGAGGGGGGTGAGGGAATCAGCTGCGTGCAACTGGATTTCCTGGCGTTGGGGAGGCACCCAAGCAACGAGAAATACGGCGGCGGGGCCGAAACCAACTGGACGCAGCAAATTCCCTACCCGGCCCCTTCTCCAATCCCCTCCCCCAGGGTCCGACCCTAAGGGAACGGGGGACTGTTGGACGACGCCAACCGCGTACCAGACCAGCTCGATACACGACCCCGCCCATGCCAGCACGCGCGAGAGCACGCATCGAGCTGGCCTGGTACATTATCAGCGTCGTCAAAGACAGGGCGGGGGGAGGGTGAGGACGAGGAGGGGGGCTGGGGGATGAGGGCGGAGGACGGGGAGGGGGGACAAGGGGGAGGAGAGGGAGCGGAGCGAGGAGGGGGGGATGGAAAGGGAGGGAGAATGGAGGGCGGAGGAGGAGAGACGGCGGAGTGAGAAGAAGGGGGACGAGGGAGGGCGGAGGGAGCAAGGGAGGGATGGGAGAGAGGAGCTTCTGCTTGCCGTGGGGCTCAGCGATGTGGCTTTGGCAAGAAAGAGAGACGGAGAGAGGAGGGAGGGTGAGATGGCAGAGAAAAGGAGGAGGAAGAAGGGAGGGAGGGAGAGAGGAAAATAATGCTACAGACTCCATAAGCAGATTCTAATGAATGGGAACGTGACGATGAGGACTACCCAGGATGGGGAGAGGAGGAGAACCGAACCAGCGTCCTGAGCACTCATGTTAAGGATCAAGTATTCTCCAGAACACTGTCGCGAGCGGCAGTCTGGAAAAACATCTGCCATAAGGCCCTTCTACATCCAACCATCCACCGTCCTGTTCTCTCCTCTCCTGCTCCTTCTCACCTCCCCCTTGGGAACGACACTACAAAAGGACTCAACGATTTCGTGCAAAACGGAAAAACTTCCATGGCGAGAACCTGCATCGTCAACCCCTCAACCACAATGAAGGATACAGTGAGCACTGGCGAGCCGATTCCGAACAGCGCATGTACAATATGCGATGTGCAGTCTGGTGTGGCCAGTAATGTGGTGAACGTCCGATGTGCGTCTACTGCACGGTCGACCTCGATTGGCATTTTGCAAACCAACATGGCCACAAGACCGTCGGTCAAGAGCCTAGGTTCCTTCGCCCAGGGCCCAAGGGTCCATGGCGATACTCGAACCGAAGAGCATTCAACAACGGAGAACCACATCGCGAAGAACGTTTGGGTCCTTTTTTGGTCCTCGCACCGGCAAAACCAAGCCACCGGCGGTTGCGGATAAGTGAGAACGATGGGCCCCCCCTGGCACAAGATGGCTTCCCAATTAAACTACTACCAATGACAAGCAACCCGCCGCAGACGCGACAGGGTGTGCCGGCCGCGAGGCGGGTCGTCGGCGGGCCTGCGGGTCGCGGCGTGGGTCACTTGGCGGCCCGCAGGTGGGCCGCGGGGCGGGTCGCGGTGGTGGGTCGCAGGGTGTGACGCGCACCTCAACCACGCAACCCGAGAACGGAGTAAGACCGCTCGGCCCCACCATCCTGACGAGGCGCAATTGTACTCGCCTAGTCGGGAAAGCTTATCAGAAGCAGCTGGCTACCATGCTCAAGGCGAGTCCGTTCAGAGACCACCTGGCCACAACAGTCCTACTAAGGACCAACGTGGTCTGTTGACCTTCCTGTGCCCAAAAAATGACAATAACGAGGGGTACCGGATAAGTTGGCAACCCCGCATGGCAACCATCGGCCAAGACAATTCCTCACTGGCGAGGCGTGGGGAGCCAGGGACTGCTACTTATCAAAGGCAAAACCGACACCAAAGGACAGCGAGCCAACGGCGGCGGGCGAGGCGTCCAGCGACAGCGGGCAGGACTGGGACAAATGGGGGCAGCAGCTGGCCAAAAGAATCCACAACTTCAACACAGAGTGGACGGGGCGGACGCAGCAAGGAACAGATGCGAGTCAACCAGGTTACCACAGAGAATTCTCAACGTCCAAACAAGGTGAGGCGGAAATGAAATTCAAACGCGTTCCCGTTTCTGGACCGCTGGGATTCTGGGCCGCGGGGGTTCCGTTTATGCGCGCGTGGCGCACGAAAACGCCTGGAGCAGGGCAGTCCGTAAGGGGGACGTCGTCAATACAGGAGTCAGTGCCAGACTAGCAAATGCGCCTCCCCCCGCCTCGCCCAACCCATGCCCCAAGTCTATATGAATCCTATAGCTCCTGCGGGCAGGAGTGCATGTGCCGTCAAATTCGAATGCCCGCGGCACCAACGCTATCACGACGATGCCCAGACCGCCTGCGGTGCATGCGCACCTGCAGGCAAGCTTGTTTCACATTGGATGCGCCTGCTGTGAGGTAGTAACACTCGTCGTGTTAGTAGCACTCGTGGTGTTAGTAATGGCGTTGATGGTAATAGAAATCGGCTTAGTAGTCGTAGTCGTAGTCGTAGTCGTCGTAGTAGTAGTAGTAGTGGTAGAAGTGGTAGCAGTAGTAGTAGTAGTAGTAGTAGTAGTAGTAGTAGTAGTAGTAGTAGTAGTAGTAGTAGTAGTAGTAATACGAGTAATATCGTAGTAGTAGTAGTAGTAGTAGTAGTAGTAGTAGTAGTAGTGGTGGTAGTCGTAGTAGTAGTAGTAGCAGTAGTAGTAGTAGTAGTAGTAGTAGTAGTAGTAGTAGTAGTGGTAGTAATAGTAGTAGTAGTAGTCGTAGTAGTAGTAGTAGTAGTAGTATAGTAGTAGTAGTAGTAGTAAGTAGTAGTAGTAGTAGTAGTAGTAGTAGTCGTAGTCGTAGTAGTAGTAGTAGTAGTAGTAGTAGTAGTAGTAGTAGTAGTAGTAGTAGTAGTAGTAGTAGTAGTAGTAGTAGTAGTAGTAGTAGTAGTAGTAGTAGTAGTAGTAGTAGTAGTAGTAGTAGTAGTAGTAGTAGTAGTAGTAGTAGTAGTAGTAGTAGTAGTAGTAGTAGTAGTAGTAGTAGTAGTAGTAGTAGTAGTAGTAGTAGTAGTAGTAGTAGTAGTAGTAGTAGTAGTAGTAGTAGTAGTAGTAGTAGTAGTAGTAGTAGTAGTAGTAGTAGTAGTAGTAGTAGTAGTAGTAGTAGTAGTAGTAGTAGTAGTAGTAGTAGTCGTAGTAGTAGTAGTAGTAGTAGTAGTAGTAGTAGTAGTAGTAGTAGTACGTAGTTAGTGTAGTCGTAGTAGTAGTAGTAGTAGTAGTAGTAGTAGTAGTAGTAGTAGTAGTAGTAGTAGTAGTAGCGTAGTCGTAGTAGTCGTAGTAGTAGTAGTAAGTAGTCGTAGTAGTAGTAGTAGTAGTAGTAGTAGTAGTAGTAGTAGTAGTAGTAGTAGTAGTAGTAGTAGTAGTAGTAGTAGTAGTAGTAGTAGTAGTAGTAGTAGTAGTAGTAGTAGTAGTAGTAGTAGTAGTAGTAGTAGTAGTAGTAGTAGTAGTAGTAGTAGTACAAACCGCGGGTGGCAGACACCCTCTTTCCATGTTGTCCACTTGTCACATACACACACACACGCCTTTTGTCGCCGAGAGGAGGTCCAGGGACATGGCGGCGGCCGCCGGCGGCGCTGCGGACGCAGGAGCACGTGAACTTGTGGCTTGGAGTAATTCTGTGGCAACACCGGAGCGGGCACGCGCTGCTGCCACCGTGGCCAACGTCGAGAGCGCCGGGGTAACCCCGCGTGCTCTCGACGTGGGCGTCGCGGCGAGCGCAGCGGCCGATGTGACCACGCGCGGCGCCGAGGGCCAGCCCGCACGGCGGCGTCGTCGCACAAAGGGAGGCAAAACCACCCGTTGGTGCGTCAGTGTTCAGCCTGCCCGCGGAAATCAGGCCCACTGCTCGCGTTGCCTGGCGGGGTTCGACGCAGAGGAATAGCGAGTCGCGGCAGCTGTCACCCGTCCCGTGGGCTCAACGTCCCACACGGGCAACGAGCGGCTCCACCTAGCATGTGTGGATGGCGCACTGCCCCCAGCTTCGGGCATTGATGCATGTGCACAATTTGCGGAGGGCAAGCGCGAGGACCTCGAGGCCGCCCTCGAGGCATGCGCAAGCCCGACCCCCCCAATACAGGAGTCCGCGGCGGACCAGGCTCCACAGGAGGGCGGGGCGGGAGGGGGGTCCAGGGAAACCCCGAGGCCCCCCCCGCCCTCCCCCTGGCGGTGGCCCCACACGCCTGCGGCCCGAGGAAGCCTGAAGCTGACCAGCCGCCCCCCGCGGCTATCCTACAGCCCCCTCTGGAAGCGCGCCCGGGGGGCCTGCTTAAGATGAGGGGGAGGATGACGGGCAATACGATGACTACCTCAATTAAAACCTGAGCGCGAAAAATGCTTACCACGAGATCGGGCTCGCGAACCTGGAGTGGTGGGATACTGTGAGCTGGGAACACATCTTGCTCCAGGGGGCCCCACGACGGCCATGATCCGTGACCGCGTGGTTGCAGCGGTCAGCCACGCGTGCGCTGAGCCCTGGAGCAGGCTCACGCGAGCTGGGACGGCATGCCGCCAGCCACGCCAGAACGCCTCTTGGAGGTGCTCGTAGCGCTGGACGGCCTCCTCTCCAGTGGAGGCTCGGCGCCTGCGCCGAGAACGCACGCGAGCGGCTCCAGGAACGCCTGCGATGGATTCTTGCAGGCCAATGGGGCTCTGCCCGGCTGCCCATGGAAGACCAGACGCGCCAGGGCCCTGCGACAGGCCGTGGTCGAGAGGACAAGCTTGAAGCCCGAGTGCGCCGAGTCACAGAGCTTGCGCGGGCAGGAGAAATGCCCCGAGCTGCGGCGGCAGTCTGGCCGCAGGGTGACATGGCAGACGCAGCGGCGGCGGTCCGTAAGTTTCGCGCCACGCAGATGCCTGACCCGCCCCAGCCTGTCGCCGGGGGCCCCCCGCCAGGCGCCGGGGCAGCCCCGCGCACGCCTGGTGGGAGGGGCCCCCCAGGGGAGGGGGATGTGGCCATGGCCCGCGCGGAAGGCGGCGAGGTCCGCCTCGCGCCTGGAGAGCAACCAGGGGCCGCCGAACTGCGCCGCTAGGTGGCCGCGCACTTGAAGAGCCAGTTTGGGCGCTACCCCAGGCGAGGCGGCACGGGGCCAGGAGGCGGACGCCGCGAGCACTGGGCCCCCCTCAACACGGATGAGGAGGGAGCTGTAGCACTAGCTGACACGCTCGCTCGGCTCGCCACTGGCAACCTCCCCCAAGGTGCTCTCGCAGCTCTTGTCGCCGCCCGCCTGGCGGGCATCCCGAAAGCCACTCCTGGGGGCGCGCGCGCCCTGGGCTGCGGGAGTGCTACCAGGCGAATGGCGGGGCGCAGTGCGGCCAAGATCTTCCATGCGGACATGCGCGCAGCAGTGGGGGGCAAGCAGTTCGGCCTCGCCAGGAACGGGTGCGGTGCGATGCGCCGTCGCCTGTGTACGATGGCCACCGCCCAACCTGGCCGCTGGGTCGCGGCGGTGGATCTGGGGGGCGCCTTCAGCAACGTCCCTCTGGCTGAGGCCTGGCTGAGGCCTGGCTGAGGCCTGGCTGCAGAACTGCGCCGGCCACGTGGCGGGAGGTGGGGCGCAACCAGCCCAGTTGGCCGCCCGGATCCGTGGGCGCGACCAGGGGTGCCCCATGGGCCCTGGCTTCTACACGGTTGGCACCGCAGACGACCTGTGCCCGGGTAGGGCCACAGTGCGGACCGTGGATCCGCAGGGAGACTGCATGGCGTACCTGGATGATACGTACTTCGTGGGCTCGGTGGACGCGGTATACCACAGTCTGGAGGCCTGGCAGGCGCGCGTCGAGACCCATGGCATGAAGCTGAAGATGTCTAAGACGCAGATCTGGTTCCCAAATCCCCACGCGGCACTACCGCCCCAGTGCGCCCACTATGGCCAGTACCGCGCAGACAAGCTCAAGGCGGCAGGCTCGACGCTAGCCTATGCTGACCATGACGCGGGCGAAGACTGGCGGGGCGCCCCTCTCACGGACTTCGCGACGCCGGAGGGCCTCGCCGAAGAGACGGCGGCCGTCGGTGCCGGGGCAGCGCCGGGGGCCGATGCGCCGCCGTCGCGCGGCAAGGCGTTCCTAGCCAACCAGGACCGCTACTTCCGTGTGCTGCTCATGCTCCACAAGCATGGGCTGTGTGCCTTTGACGCTTTCCAGCTAAGGCGGATCTGGTCACGGGGGGCCTGCGTCCACATGCAGCGCTCGCTGCCACTCGCAGAGGCTTGGGCCAACCGCGTGGATGACGGCGTGGTCGCCTTATTCTGTGGGCTGCTAGGCGTAGCTACGGCCCCGCGGGCCCAAGTCTTCATGAAGGTCAACGAAGGCGGGTTCGGCTTTGGGGGCGCGGAGGCACGCGGGCCGGCGGCCCTCTTGGCCTTCGGGGAGTCAGGCATCCACGCAGCAGCCGCAGAGCTGCAGGAAACGACGGCGGTAGGCCTTTGGCGCCGCTGGCCAGGCTGTAGACGAACTCCCCCGACGGCCGAGGCCGCGCAGGCTCGCCCGACTGGAAGACGCGCACCCCGGGCGGATCGGCGGCAATGGGGCTCCTGGAGGGCCGGGCTGGCACCGACCAGGAGACGCGCGCTGGAAGGGCGCGTGGCCACATCACTACAAACTACCTCAGTACATTGCCCCCGGTGGCGGCAGCGGCGGCACATGGTGCTGCCGGCCCCTCTGCGAGCGCAGCCAAGCGGCGCGTGCGCGTGCCCCTGCTGCCGGCTTCGGGCACGCGCAAGAACGCGCGGGCTGCGCCTGCCCGGGCGCTGGCGCAGGCGGGCCCAGTCTGCGGGCACGATGTGGATGTCCACTGTGCGCGCGCACTGAGCTGCCCCAGGGTCGGTAGCCCGGTGCGGCGCCAATGCCGCGCGCGACGCCGCGGCGCCCTGGCTGCGCGAGACGGGGCACCATGCGCAGGTGGAGCAAGTCATCCAGGAGTGGCACGCGGAAGCGGACGGCGCGGCGACAATGGGCGGCGTGTACCATCGCGGCCTGCGCGGACGCGCAGCCCGGTGGACTCCGCGGCGGTCGCAAAGTCTGGCAAGCCCCATGAAGCGGTCCTCCAGCGCAGGGAGAAAGTGAAGCGTCGCAGATACCCAGTCCGGGGACTCGTGCCTAACGAGCGCTGAGGCTGAGACCTGGCTGAGGCGCGCGATCGGCGAGCTTCCTGAAGGGGGGGGCGCCGCGCCGCCAGGTGCTCTCTCCGCTCCTCGGTCGCCAGGGCCCTACAGGGCCAGGTGGCCGAACAACTTGCTCTCGCCACAGGGGGCGCCATGCGGGGCGCCAGGGCAGCCCCGCGTGCTCGGCATTGACTAAGTTTTGCATCCATCCCCGCTCCCCTCCCTTGCCCTCTGCGCCATCCGCCGTTGCCTCCTCCCCCCATGCGCCCTGGCCGTCTTGAGTTTGGTTCGCATGCGGCCGCGAAAACTGCCAGCGCGCCCCAGGTCTGCCAGACGTGCGATGCTGCCCACTGTAGGTCTGGCCCAGAGGCACAGCGGACCAGAGACTTGCTCAGTCAGTGTCGAGAGGCGGGAAGTGGCGACCAAGGTCGGGGTAGCCCCGAGGGTTCTGGGGCCCGCGACTGCGTGCCAGCAGAGGCGACGCTTGCCCGTGACGCGTCTGCACCCCCCTTCTCCCCCCTGCCTTCTGCGGTCGCTCTGGGCGGGGGTGGGCCCGAACTTTTCCTTTCCTCAGCCTCGCCCTGTTCCAGGACGTGCCGAATCAATTTCTGCAGTTATGCCCCTTAGAAAAAATATTCTGGGGGATCGGCCTTCCTCTGTCTGCTTGGTGCATAGCCTTTCTCGCCCCCCTCATCTCATCCCCATCTGTTCCCATCGCGCGGTCCACGCAGCTCTGCGACGCCATGGCGCCGAAGCTCTCGGGGCACGCGGCGGCGCCCTGGCCAGCGACTACTCGCCCCGCCTCAGCGAGCCGCGACCCTGCTCAGCCACGCGAGGCTCTCAGCGCCATGGTCAAAGCTAAAGCGGCAGCCGAGGCCCCACATGGCGCTCAACCCGAAGCTCCAGGGAGGCCGATGGAGCCACGGTCGAGATCGAGGCGGCAGCGGCCGCGAAGGAGGGGGCCACCGAGGGGGCAAGCCCGGGCGTCGACCCATCCAGCGCGGGCGCGCCGCCAGCCACGGAGGAAGTCGCAATGGAGGTGGGGCGCCCGATGGCGGCGGCCGAAGTACCGGGGCAGCCCCGAGCGCCTCGCCCCGACCCGAAGGTTGACCTCTCTGAGAGCGGCGCGTTCCCGAGTGACCTCACTGATATCGCGGAGGAGGAGTTCGCGGCGTTCCCTTGGGCTCAGCCCCCGCGCCCAGTGCCGCGGAGGAGCCCGATGCCGAGGGGCGGGGAGGCACGGGGGTAGCCCCCAGCGCCTGCCCGCCCAGCGGTGCGAGAGCCTCCGCCTGCAAAGCACGCCGTGGCAGCCACCCAGGCCGCGTTGAATGCGTTGCCGTGTGAAGGCCTCGCTGAGGACCAGAAGAGCAGGTTGGATAAGCTGACGATGGCGCCCCCAGAGCCCGCAGCGATCCAGGTGAAGCTGCCGGCGCCGTGGACGGCGGCGAGACACGCAGCAATGCGCCAGGCGCAGCCCTGACCGACGGGGCAGGGCGGGGCTCCAAACGGAGCCGCCGCTGAAGCAGCGGGCGCCGACGCCCTCATGAGAGCGGGGGAGATGACGCAGGAGCACTACGAATCTATGGGCAGGGAGATCTGCATGGGAACCTATTGGGTGCGACCACAACGGCTGGGCTGGCGCCGCCGCTGCTCGGCTTTGGATGACTGGAAGGTCATGGAGATTGAATGGGTCGAGGAGCTGTCGGCGGCCGAACTGGGCCGCTACGGACGGGCGCTGGGCGCGAACCCCAGGTGCCCTAGGCTGCGGCACGGACGGCAACGAGGGAGGCCTTCGCGCCCACTCCTGCCCCAGACGCGTGGCTAGGTACGAACGCATCGACGAGCGCCAGGCAGTCGCGAAGGCTGCGAGGACCAACGGAGGCGCAGGTTCCATCCCGCACTCCCGGGACCGAGTGACCAACTTCCAGCAGTCCTTCAACGTGCTCAAAGAAAGCTTGGACGCGCTGGCGGGCTACGCTCTCACTGAGGACGAAGAGCTGGCCCTGCGGCGCGCCGCGAAGGGCGCGCGCATAGGCGCTGGCAAGCCCAGCGCGGGGGCGCCACCTGCCGCGGAAAAAAGTCGCAAAAGAAGTAGGGCGTTCGATGGCGCCCCCCGGCGCCTCCGCCACCAGGCGAAGACGGCGCGGCCGACTGGGGGGCGACGGCGACGCCGCCCTCCGAAGCATCGGCGGGCCACGAGACCGTGCCAGAAGACCCCAGCGGTCGCGGCGGGAAGCTGATGGAGGACGTCGCAGAGGTCCACTCCCTCATCAGCATGGGCTAGTCCAAAAAGACGCTCAAGCGGATGGCGAGGTGCTGCGCCGCGGTGCGGCACGAGACTCTGCGGGCCTACGTGAAGGGGGCCCTCGCTGTCACTCTCGAAAAGAAGGGTGACATGATACGGGCAGTGGGCTGTGCGAAGGGCATGGGGGCCCGGTTCGAAAAGCTAAGCGCCGCGGTCGCGGATTACCGTGGGTTGCGAGCTGAAGGTAAAGGGGGGAGCTGCGTGCGCGGCCGAGGAGGGCAAGAGAGGCCTGCCGGAGGCGCGCGAACGCGCGGCCGCGCACCCGGGTAACCAGCGGGCTTTGAGGGAGGAAGCGGGCGGCGATGCAGCCGCGCAGACCGTGAGATGGCGGGCTACTCCGACCAGTTCTTCACAGACGACCAGTTCACGATGAGCATGTACTGCAAGCGCAATGCAAACAAGGCGTGGGACAACCCAGGAGGGTGCTAAGCCGTGATCCGCGCGGGCCGTCGGACACAGCTCCTCTCCCTCGAAGAAAAGGCGGGGGGCAGAAATGGCCAGCGATGGCACTTCCGCTGCGGAGCTCGATGCTCGACGACCCTCGGCGCGCGCGTCGAAACGATTGACCACGAGGCCAAACCACCGAAGGCGCGGTGCCAACATGCCAAATTCCCCGAGGAGGACATCAAGGATCTGAGAGCCCTGCTGCGCGCGGACAAACTCAAGAAGGACGGCATCGCGGTGGCCAATCCCGCGGACGGGCTGCAACACCTTCCGCAGGTAGAGCCCCGGGCAGTGGGCACAGCGTTCAGGAACGACTCGGGTAAGAAGGATTGGGAGGGTCATTGGGTATTGATGAACGACATGACGTGGGAGAAGATACCTGCGTTCGACTGGTGCGGCATATGCTCGCAGATAGAAGGGGGGCTCAATGACCCTGCGTGGGCGGGCTACAGCAAGAAATCCAAGAACAGGTTGAAGCGCGACGGGCGGAGGTGCGGCCGGCGAGCGGAAGCGCGGCCGCCGCCGCCGCCGCCGCCGCTGCCGCCGTCGTCATCGTTGTAGTCGTCGCCCTCGTCGTCGTCGTCGTCGAAGAAGAAAACAGAGGACCGGAATAATCGAGGAGGGAGGAGGCCACAGAGCCGAGAATACCACTAAATCCGCAATCCCCTGGATCGGCGGCATTGGCTGGAGGCCATTACAACAGAAAACACTCCGTAGTAGAAAAACACTACGTAATAGAAAACTCTACGTAGAAAACAATACGTAGATACCACTACGTAAACAACACGACGCAGAACACACTGCGTAAGAACCACGACGTAAAAACACTGCGTACAACGAAACACTGCGCAGGTTCTTTTTGAAAATATCACGGTTAAAATTTAGATTCCACAATTAAGACGAGCCCTTGGTTCAGAAACGTTGCCCATGAGAGCTGACAGGGAAAGGGACGAAATGACACATCTACTAGTGAAACAAAGCGGGCAACCAGGATGAACAGAGACGTCTATGGGAGGAAGGGGGTGGCCTTGGAGGGCGTCTTCGGGCCATCCCTGAGGCCCACGGAGGGGGCGAGGGGAGGACGACGACGACGACGAACACCTGCAGGAGCAATATCCGACGCGAAACTTGAAGTTCCAAAGAGGAGGCAAACCGCCTCTTGGAGCCCTCGTTGGACGCTCTTGGGGCGCTCTTGGGGCCGCCTTGGGGCCGTCTCGGGGCCCTTTTGGGGCCCCCTTGCCGTTCTCCTGGGGCTCTCTTGGGAGCCCTGTTAGGCCCCTTGGGCCATCATGTAGGCATCGATCACAGGGTCGATCACAGGAGGGGAGGTCCCGATTTCCCCCCCCCCCCCCCGCGGGTGCCATCTGGGGCCTCTTGGGGCGCTCTTGGGCCGCTCGTGGGCGCTCTTGCGGCCGCTTGGGGAGCCTCTTAAAATGCGAGAACGCACGACTACGTGATTGCCTTGCGGTGCCTGAGGATTGTAGCCTCTTGGGGGGATGCTGACGGGGCTCCGAGAATAATTGGAACTGTCTTGTTGTTCTCGTCGGGCCTCTTGGAGGTATGTCGGAAGCTATCTTGAACCATCTTTTGCTATTTCGAGCCGACTTGGAGGCCATCGTGGAGCATCGGAGGCTCTCCTGGAGCCATCTTGGGAGAAACAGGACTCCGAGCCACCTCGCGAACACCCACCGAACATCCCCAGGGATGGGAGGGGAGGGTCTCCCTCCACGAAGGTAAACGTGGTTTGGAAGAGGAAAGGGAGATGTCGCTAGACCACCTTAGCCCAAAGGGCTGGTGGGATTCAGCTGTACTCGCCAAGTGAGAACTCCATGACAATCGTCGTCGTCCTGGGCCCAGCGTCTGTGCCAGAAGATCTGGGCAAACAATGGTGGCGCTGGGAGCGCCAGGCAACGCCGACTGCGCCCCGTGTCGTGGTCGTCATCTTCGTCGTCGGGGCAGGTCCAGGGGGCGAACCCCCCAAAAATGCAGGGCCAGCCGAACAAAAATCCGAGAGCGCATTCCGAAAGCCAACCCAGAATATGCATGCGGACTCCACCTGATCTCCAGGAGCGTGCGTGCATGCGGGGGAGACGAGGGGAGGGGAAGGGTGAGGTGCCGAAGAGACTGGCGATGAGATGAGGAGATGGGAGGGAGGAAGGGGGGATGGAGGATGTGCCAGGAGCGAGGAGGAGCGAGGAGGAGCGAGCAAGGTGTGGAGGGGAGGAGTGATTGCACAGAGAACGGGAGGAAGGGAAAATGAAGAGGGGGATGTGCAGACGCAACGCTACAACCAGGCATCTGCAAATGAAATGATGCTCCGTGAGGAGCGCGTCGCGTGCACGGCCCCCCATGAGCCCAGATCGCCGAAGAGTAGAATGCCAAGCAGTGGAACTCGCACGAGTTGAACTCGCGCGGACGGAACTCGAGAGGATTAGAACTCGCACGGACGGAACTCGCGCGAACGTAACTCGCACGCGCGAAACTCGCACGTGGCGGAATTCGTACGTGCGGAACTCGCACGAAAACAACTCGCACGAGCGAAACTCGCACACGGCAAGGCATCGAGCGTGTTCGACGCACGCGCGTGCGAATTCCGTTCGTGCGTGTTTCGCTCGTGCAAACTCAATCCGTGCGAATTCTGGCTCGTGCGTGTTCCGTCCGTGCGAGGCCCCTGACACATGCGAGTTCCGTGCGTGCGAATCCCGCCCCGTGCGAGTTCCACCTCGTGCGAATTCCGCGCGTGCAAATTCCGTGCGTGCGAGTTTCGCGCGTGCGAGCTCCACCTCGCCCCCCCCGCCTTGCCGTCGATCTTGCTCTTCTCGATGAAATCCTCTAGATGAGGCGGGCAGGCAACTCCCTTGACCACGCCGCTGGCTCGCCCAAAACTCGACGCCTGCCTGACTATTGACAGGCACTTTGACCGGCGACCCAGCGAACCCAACCCTTACCTTCGCGAGCAGCGCAGCAATGCCCGAAAAAGGCACCAAATGATACCTGTTGGCGGGTTTCCAAAATACCTGTTAGTGAGTACCCATTGTGGTGCCGCTGATATCGCCCTCCCCTGCGCGCGCCTGGGCGGACGACAAGGAGGGGAGGGGGATAACAAAAGAGGACGGGAGGGTGTTAACGACTTCGTTGCAAGCAGCTGGTTTCTCCCGGCGCCTCCCGGCCCAGAGAAGCGGCAGCGCACATCTGGTAGGTAGAAGGCGCCCGGCGGCGGGGCGCTGAACGAAGCAGTGCCGCCCCCCCCTCTTTCCCCCCCCCCCTGGTCGTCCGACGCGTCTCATGGTCTCATGCAGCCCACTAGCGCCGTGCGTCGAAGGGTGACGGCCAAGGCCATCACCCGGCAAATATCTAGAGTGGTTTACAATGTGGCTCCCCGGAGGTCTGAACCCCTTCCTGCTCCTCCTCCTCTTTCTCTCTCCTCCTCCTCCTCCTCCTCCTCCTCTTCCTCCTCCTGCTCCTGCTCCTTCTCCTCCTGCTCCTCCTCGTCATCCATCCACCCTCCTGCTCTTCCTCCGGCGCCTCCTCCACGTGGGTCCAAGGGGCGGGGACGACGGTGGGAGAACCGCGCCCTGGCGATGGGACCGTCCCTCCCCCCCCCGCTGAAAAAAACCTCCCCCCAAAGGGACCCCCGAGCGGGGCCGTGCACCGATCTTCTCGCTGCCCCCCTTTCCCCGACCATGGCCGTCCCCCTTTCCGGCAGCCCCCAATCGGGACGCGGCGGATACAGCAACACCCTATACTGCCTCATGGAAATCAACTGTCCAATTGGCGGATGGCCTTTGCCAAGAAGCGCCCCGAGGGCCCCTGGTCGCCCGCCCCCTCGAGGAGGGCCAGCTCTGGGATGCGCATACCCGTATTTCCATGAACCATACATAAGAAATATGTTTCTTGCGCTACACGACGTTACATGTTGGTTCAACTGATATACGGTCTTCACGATTTCGGCTCACTTCATATAAGCACCTCGATGTTCCTCGTATGCGCAACGGAAACCTATGTTGTTTCTTGCGTGGGCGGCGCCATCCACGATATCGATGATTTGTTGTGCGTGCCATGAAACACTTCGATGGTTTCCGTGTGCGCCACGAACGGCCTCGCCAATTATTTGCGCGCGTCCTGAAACACCTCAAAGCTGTTCCTTTGCGGCATGAGCGATCTCGATAAGTCTCGCGTGAGCGACAGTCGACCTCGATGACTCGTCTTGCGCCATAAAAAACTTGGATCGTTGTCGCGGCGCCAACTGGAACTGGCGGGCGACCAACCCGAGAGTTGGCGGGTGACCGAACCCTAGTGTTGACTGGTTTGACGTGGCAGTCAGCTTGCGGATAGGTATCGGTGCTTGGGTCGCGCGTGGCGTGCCGCCACGCGGTGGGGAAATGGAGGTGCAGGATTGTAACTTACCGATTGGCCCGAGAGCGTCGGGAGCGTAATGCCTGAGAGCCGGCGCAGTCGGGTAACTACTCCAATGTGCTTTGGTAAGTTGTATGTACAGAACAACTGATGTAAGAGCCAGCCGCATGAAGATGTAGCCAACTCCGCTACCAAGTGAAAGATCAACCGGTCCGGCGTGTGAGTTTAAGGAGGAGGGGGTGTCAGGGGTGGCTCTGCCGGGGTATTTGATATGACACGTCGCATCGCAAGGGCTAAGACCAGCAAAACAGAGAGGAAATCGCTAACAGCCCAACCCCAAGAGGGAGGGCGCCAGCGACTAACTCCCCACCTCACCAGTAGAAGCCGAACC
This sequence comes from Prorocentrum cordatum, assembly GCA_963575745.1. Taxonomy (NCBI): domain Eukaryota; class Dinophyceae; order Prorocentrales; family Prorocentraceae; genus Prorocentrum; species Prorocentrum cordatum. The sequence continues at coordinate 814,672 of CAUYUJ010014560.1, forward strand.
ACTGCCGTCCACCGCACAAGCGAAGTCAGCAAGAGGCACTAGCTCGTCAAGCGGCACATCCCTATTACTGGGATGGATACCTCTTCTAAGCCGAGAGAGGTTGATACGCGTGTGGTTGGAGGAGGGCCCGCCCTTGCAGGCTCTCGCCAACCCACCAAGCCTGACCCCCTCAGAGACACTGCCACAGTCCATGCAGCAGAAGAGGGTGACCCCATCAGGGGTACCCGTCAGGTGAAATTTATGCCCCTGAGGCTCCTGCACAACGGCGCACAACACAGGGTTGAAACCAAGACAGTCCGCAGCAGGCTGCGGAGGGTCCGAACGCACACGAGTAAGACAACGCGTGCACGCCCACAAACCTCGAATCCACCTGAACTCGTGGCCACGATCCCTCCACTGGGGCGCCTGCGCCCCTCCAACAACGGGGGCAGCGGACGGGCCCAAAGGGGCCCCAGCGGGGGCAGGGGCAGGAGGAGGGGGGGACACCCCGAGGGGGAGTGGAGGGACTTGGCTCTCCCCGGCCAGCCACGCCCAGCACCTCTGAGGCGGCGCTGACGGTGGCGGCACGGGCGGCACTGCCACCAGCAGTGGCGGCACTGGCTGCACCAGCGCGGGAGGCGCCTACCCTTCCCAGACGGCTGCTGGGCCTGGCTGGCGCAAGACTTGACCAAAGCAACAGGGTTTTGGCCGCATAGATCAGAAAACTCCTGAGGCTGGACGTTTCAAAACGAAACTCAAAGAGTTCATTCTCCGACGGACGGGAATGGGTCATCGCAGCCGCCTTTGCAACCACATCAGCCCAATGATTTCCTTTGGCCCTAAACCAGTCTACACAGAAAGGCTCGAAACAATCAGCACTCTGATGGCCTTCCACTTTTGTGATGGCAAGAGCGTTTTTTTTTTGGGGGGGGGGGGGCCTGGTCACCCGTCCCGCCTGTGGACGGGGGGAATTGGGGGGGGAAGACGGGGGGGGGTCCAGTGGCCGGGGTGGCTCTGCTGGGGTAAGGGGGAGGAGGAGGGGGGGGCGTCTGGTGGCGCGGGTTCCTGCGGCGTGGGGGCGGGGGGGTGTCCGGTCCCCCATCCCACCTGTGGACAGGGGGGAAATTTGGGGAAAAAAGGGGGGGCCGATGGCGTGGACTCCGACCGCGTGGGGGAGGGGAACGGGGGGTTTCCGTGGCGCGTGAGTTTGAAGGAGCCTCAGCTACAGCCTCGAGGCTGAGCTTCAGCCTATGGTGGGGTTGCCGGGGTGGCTCTGCCAGGGAAGGAGGGGAGGAGGGGGGTGCGCGCGCGTGCGCAGGTCAATGTTTGTCCGCGCGCGCGAGAAAGGAATTGGGGAAAGGAAGAGAGAGAAGTGGAACCGGACAAGACCGGAACACAGGGAACAAATAGGGGGAAGACGAAGGTGGCAGTGAAATGAGTGTCTGTTGCGTGGAGCATGTGTGTGCGCGTTGCCTGCGCGTGCGCGTGCATGTGCCTGAGAAGGTGGCGCGCGTGTGTGGGTGGTGTGTGTGTGTGTGTGTGTGTCTGTGGGTGTGTGTAGTGTGTGTGTAGTGTGTGTAGTGTGTGTAGTGTGTGTAGTGTGTGTAGTGTGTGTGTGTATGTGTGTGTGTATGTGTGTGTGTGTGTGAATGTGTGCGTGCGTGCGTGCGTGTGTGCGTGCGTGCGTGTGCGTGTGCGTGTGTGTGTGTGTGTGTGCGCGAGTGCGCGTTATGTCTGCGAGCGCGTGCGCGCGCGTCTGTCGGCGAAGTGTCGCCGCCCAGTCTGGGGGGCGCCCCAAACGACCCGGATCGGCGGCAGGCCGAAGGCCACAATAAGGGTACGGGGCTTGACCATGAGGTAGTAAAATGAAAACCGCACTCTTCGGAAAACGTCGGCGGCGTACCGAAGTATCCCACAACTCATCCCAGAATGGCAAGCAAGACGAGAGGTAAGAGAGAAACCATGGGATCGGGAGATGGATCATAGATGGACGTGGCCTTTTGTTCGATCTTATGATCCACAGATAGAGGCGTACAGGTTCGTACACGTAGCAGATAGGACTGCGAAGTCTTGAGTCAAGACAGCGTCGGATATAGCGTTCGCTATACAGGCTCTCCTTAAACCTCGTTGACAATGCGGGACCCGAACGGACACGTTGAGCTCTAGACGCCGAAAGTTCCCCTGGAAGCCCGAAGAGGCCCCCAAGAAGCCCACAAGAGGCCCCCGAGAGGGCCCAAGAGACCCCCAAGAGACCTCCACAGAAGGTCCACAGAGCCAGAAATTAGTGATTTCTCTGGAGTGTTTGAAGCTTTTTGGCATTTTCGTGGCGGGAGCTTTCCGGCGCTCTCCAAGACGGCCCAAGAGGCTTCCAACATGGCCCAAGAGGCCTCCAAGAGCGCCTCCAATAGCCCTCCAAGAGCGCCCACAACGGCCCCAGAGGGCCCCTAGGCCTAGACAGCCCCAGATGCTTCCAAGATGGCCGAAGAAGCTCTCAAGACGGCCCCAAGAGCATGCCCAGACGAGGGACCCGAGGAGGAGGAGGAAGAGGAGGAGGAGCAGGAGGAAGCCTCTTGCCACGGTCCTCGTCGATCGTCGAAGGAACACCGAAATGCCCCCCGGGGCGAAAGGCTCCGCAGGGCCACCAAGGAGGATACAAGATTGGCGTCCTCGGAATCAGGATCCGTCACAATTTACACTGTTCGCGTTCTGGATGCCGCAATTCCTCCCAACTTGCCCAACATTCGCGTCCCCAAAACCACGATCCCTGCAAATTCCGCGACACGGGCGCCCCTCGCTAATTAAGCCATCTTCGGATCGCCGAAGCCACGATCACCTTAATTAACTCCGCCGGCCCAGCGAACCAGAGCCGTGCTAATATCTCAAGTAACTGGTAAACAGAATTTCGAGTTCGCGCGCGCAGGGCGGCCCCTGGAGGTCCGAGGTCGACGAATACCCCGAGCAGGTCCCGGACAGGTCCCCCGCAAGTCCCCATGAGAGATGGTTATGCTCCTGCGCGCCGCCCTCACGGCCTCCCAAGAGCCCAGAAAGCGGCCCTGAGGCTCCCGAGAGGCCCCCAAAGGCACGAGAACACCACAACGCAGCCACAGTGATGCGAAATGGGCCGGCGGAATGAGCGAAGCGGTTAGATATTTGAGATCAGAACTTGGCGCCGAAAAAAATGCGAGGTTAGAATTGAGCTCCGGTTCAAATGTCGGGCCGAGTACCGAAGTCAAACTTGAGGTCAGTAAAACGCCCTGAACAAAACAACTGAAAGCGAGGTCGACATTGCGGTCAGCATTGAAACGGCAGTTGAAGTCATACTGAAGCACTGAGGTGTATAGCGAGGTCAAAATTGATGTCCCATTAGAGGGCCGAGGGGATTCCCGAGATCAACATTGAAATGCTACCATTGCACCGAAGTAACTACCGAGGTCGAACTTGACGTCCAAGACCACAAGGAGGACGCATATCAGAGAACGAGGGGGCTAAACACAGATGAGCGCTGGGGCAAATCAAAATGCTAGGCCCCGCTTCTCACATGGAAACGCCAACGGCTGAACGCACTACTGTTATCAACCCAACCCACGGTTGGTCGTCGCATGGCGTCGCGGTGGGCGGGGAACTACAATCTTATTATGCTCGTCGCGCGGCAACGCTGAAGGGGGGACCAAACAAGCTGCTGTCGAAGAGGGGAGCCACGAACAGGGGGGTTCGCGAATCATGGTCTGAGGCACGCTTGTGGACCAGGGGTGCCAAGCAACTCTTAAGACACAAATGTGGAACCTGGATTATTCCATGGCTCCAACCATGATGCCCCTCTTTATCCGGAACCCCTCTTTAAAGTTCCAAAATCTACTCGTCGCGCGGTAAATTCGCCAACGTGTTCGATTCTATTCAACTCGATTCATGGCACGGGCACGGTGGGCAACCCATCCTTCCTTGACGTTCCCGCCCTGTCCTTCTCCTCTTCCTGTTCTCCCCCCCTGCACCCTGCATTTTTGCCGTCCTTCCGTGCCCTGAGCTGCCGAAGCGCTGCTCACTATAGGACTGCTGCCCGACCGCGCCGGACTGCAATTTCAAACCGCTTCTTGCCAATGCTTAGGCTGCGCCCTGTTCAGTGTCAGCGAGGAGCCAGGCCGAATCCAGCCGCCGTCAGAAGCAAAAACACAAGAAGACAATCACCTGCAACGGTTGCATTCCATCCGTCACGCGGAAACGCGAAAAGAACGGTAACAACTACTATTATACTCTGCTCGCCGAGCGGCAACGCGAAGGGAGCAGAGCGGGGCGGAGCGCCGGCCACAACATCCGTCCAGCTGGACGGTTCCATACTGCGCGAAACGTACGGCGAAGCCAGACTTGCATCAGACATTGACTCAGTGAGCCAGTGAAGAAGCATGCGGCCTGAACTCAACTCGAGGGCCCGAAACGACCTTGGCATAACCCTGAAATACTTCCGAGCCAGGACAGTGACCAAAGGCGACGGGGCAGGGGAAATGGAACGGGTACTGAATCCGATTAAAAATGCGCTCAAATTAAAAACGCTCAAGAAAAAATATCTGCACTCTGCCGGCGGCGGCGCAACGCGGCAGCGACGACTTCAACGACAACAACGACGACGACACGGGATAGAGGGAACATGGGGGAAAACGAGAAAGGACAGGAGAAGCAGGAGGGGAGGGAGGGCGGCGAGTCGTCCTAGCCATGCTGAGAGAAATTAAGCTGCGCGTCGCGGGTCGTTCCATATCCTGACGGGGCGCCTGGTGCACCTGCGCACCACTGTCTGATTCCGCGGCTTCCAGCTCAGGAGCCTGATTGGCTATTTGCCTCTGCCGTCGGCCAATATTTGTTCGGTGAAGTTTCCCTTCCTGTTTGACTGGGTTTCCACCCGCCCGCGCCCGCCCAGCATTCATTGTGACGCGCTTGTCACAGAAGTCTCGTGGACCGCTTTACATATGCAATGCATGTCTCAGTTGTTTCGACCCAGCACCTGGAATCTCATTCGCAACATTTTCTTCCACACAGTCCACGCGGACGAGCCGTACGGCGCTGTGGGCATGACCGCATACTCAGAGACCCGATGGCGGGACATCAATGCAAACTGCTTGTTGCACATGCTTGTGCTTACCAAGAGCCCTCGACGCCAAAGCCAGCCAATGGGACAGAGGGTGAGAACTCTTCCCAGATATTTATCCGAGCACACCGATTGAAGGATATCACCTGCATCGCTCCCGACGTGCGCGGTGGCGTCGAACTCCACTCTCCTGTCCGTGAGGGCTTTCCTCTTGCGCAAGTGTAAGATTGAGCCGTACCTGGACGCCTCGCTCGGCAAATGGCATATCATATGTTTCACGTGGCTCTGGCTCTGCGCAAAGATATCGCCGGCGAACATCAGGTTGGTCAGCGGGCCGTCCTCGATGTCGATGACAAATCCGATGTAGTGGCCCGAGCGCTTCTTATTGAAAGCGCCCCATGTCCGTTTGAGCGCCTGGAAGCACCCCACCAGCACTGTAATGAGCGCTGATCGGGTGTCCATGTTCCACGCCTCCTCAAACAGTGAGGGCGTGATTCCATCCACGCAACCGCCGCGGCTGCCTGACTGCATAAGAATTTCTCCAACAGGTCGATCTATAGCACGGAAGCGCAAAAGTCACGCAAGACCTGCCAGAGCGAGCCGTGCTCGACAATGTCCGACGCCTTTTCGGCATCGGCCACGCCCAGTCAAAGCCCTTTTCTCTACCAGCAACGTCATTGCGACAAAGTGGTCCACCACTAACCGACTCTACTAGCCCACCCGTTACGAATTCAGTGCATCTAGCTGGTCCACGGCCACGCACGCGGGGGAGATACTTGCCACCTCCACAAGACACGCGGCCACGCTGGGAGAGAGCGAACTACTCCAATTCTTACAACTGGCCCGTCACGCGCCAACGAAGGGGCGGGAACACATTCTACAAGATATGATTGTGCTCGTCAAATTGAGCGAGCGGGTCGGGCAGACCCACGGAAGGCCGCAGTGGGGCAGCCGCATCGCCGTTTCTGAGACCCTCGTCGAGCAGCAACTGCTGCGGGCCCCGCCCCGAGATGACCCGCGAACTGTCCGAAGCCTTTCGGCCCTCCTGCGAGCGCGGGGCGAGGAGGGAGGGACGAGGAGGGAGGGACGAGGAGGGATGGCAAGCGAGTGAGATGAAGAGGAGGGGAATGCTGATGATGATGATGATGAGAGGAGGAGGAGGAGGAGGAGGAGGAGGAGGAGGAGGAGGAGGAGGAGGAAGAGGTAAGGAAAGCAACAACCCTCTGGCAGCGGATCGCCGCCGTTCCTCCACCTTCTCGGCCACCTTCTGCTTGCTAAAGCCTTCGCCGAGCGCCTTCAGTGCGTCGACCTCTTGGCCGCCAAGGACCATTGAAGCGCGAGACCTGAGGCGAAGCCATGGCGACGACGACGCCGACGACGAGCCCCAGCAAGACTTTTTTGTATCAAACTTGCCAGGCTCCATCCTCCCTCCACCTCGTCCTCCTTTCAGCTTCCTCCTTCTCTCCTCCGCCCAATCCTCGTTCCCCCTCCTACCCAATTCCTCTCGCCCCCTGCTTCTCCGCCTCCTCCTCCTCCCAACCTATGCCTTCTCTTCCGCCCTGCGCCTTCCCCTCCCCATCCTCCGCCCTCTGCATTCCTCGCTCCGCACTCCACCTTCTCATCCCCTCAGCCTTCAAGAAAAACAGAAATGAAAGACTGGGCTCCCGAAGCGATGGTAGGGCCGCAGGGTACCCAAATTTCTTCATTTTGAAAATACAAATACTGGGGTACGCCTCTGCATGTGATCTCCCCTCTCGTCGCTGGTCTCTCCACTGCCCCCCCCAGCGGGGCGGGGCCGCGGGGCCGGAAGCCGAGAGGAGAGGCGCGCCCGCACGTGGCAACATGTTTCTGAAAGACGAGCCGAGATCGACTTTGAACAAAAGTGTAACGTCCAACAACTGCTTCACAATCCTGCGTGTCTTGGTGAATCGATTTCGACCTCAACACTCCCGGTTTCAGACAGAAACCCACCTCGACTTCCGTTCACACGCGTCTCTCTCGAGCGCGCCAGAGACGCCGACGCCCGGGCCCTGCGCCACAGGCCAGGGTCCATCTACCGCGCGCGAACCGCTTGGGCTTCGGCTGGGCGGAGCGCGGCGGCGGGCGCGCGGCGGCGGTCGGCGAAGCAGGCGGGGCCTTCAGGCGCCGGTGCGCTGGCCGAGAGCCGCCGAGGCCGAGCGCGGCGCCGCATCAACTGGAGGGCCACCCGCTCGCCCCTCAAACTCGGAAGCCGGAAGATGGCACTGTGAGCGAATGCCTGGTTTTTCCCTTCGGACGTCACTGCTGCTCGCCAAATCCGCGCCGCCAAAGCAAAACGTCTACCGTGCGTCTTGGGCGCAACGCGCCTGAACTCCGCCGCCACTGACGGTACGGGAGATCGCGCGAAGGTCCGAACATTGACTGGTTACGTCTTCGGTTGCCATGCGGTTGACCAGTGCTCCCTGCCCGCGCTCGCGGCGGTCTCGGCGAGCGCCCCGTTGCTGTGGAGGCGAGCTGCGCCACTGCCAGCGGGTCTGACCCTGGCCGGTGGATGCGCTGCGGCCGCTGTCGCGGCTGCCGCGGATGACTCATGCCCCGTGATGCAGGCCCGGCCCTCTCGGCGGAAGGGCGCCGGGCCACCACACCTCGCGTCGCCCAGAACGCGACGCGCGGTTCATCTTCACGCCCTTGGAGGTGCCCGATGGGCTTGGGCCTTCTCTCGCGGGCCGGGCCCACGTGTATCCCTCCCCGATGGGACAGTCGGCAGGAGCAGCGGCAGGACGAGAAGGCGTAACAGACAATGAGCCTTTGGACAACGAGGAGGCCGGCACAGATTAGCAGACGGAGGAGGAGGAGGAGGACATTGACGAGAGGGTAGCCAGACATCACAGCCTTGCACAAGTGTCTGCGCAGCGCTCTACTTTCTGCCTTTTCACCCTGGGGAACGGGGCGGGATGCAAAGGGGGTGTAAGGAAGAAGGGGGAGAGACAGGAGAGACGAGGAGAGAAAAGAAGGTTGTCTAGGGGGAGGGAAGGGGAGGGATGGATAGCGCGGGTGACGGGTGGGAGGCGAAGACACAGGGAAGTCGAGAGGGGCGAGGAGAGAGCAAGATTGAAGAGATCGGGGCAGGGAGGCAATGGAACGCAGACAAATGGCGGGGAGCGGGGAGCGGAGAGGGGGGGGGCGGGGAAACAGAGGTACGACGGAAGAAAATACACGACAAAAGGGCGGGGAGGGCAAGGCGGCGGGAGGGCGTGCCTTCCGGCGGCGGTGCCCGTCGGGGGGTGTGAGTCCGAAGAGGAGGGGCCAGAGCGCTGGCGACCTCGAGCTGGAGATGGCTGTCGCTGGCGGCGGCCCCGCCCGGCGAGGCCAGGAGAAAGGGGGACCTCAAGGTGTGGTGGCCCGCCCCTTCGCTCCGTCCCTCCCTTCCAAAACTAAATCCTTTCTCATCGCCCCCCCCCTCCCCCTCCCCCTCCGTCCCGCCTCTTCCATCATTCTCAATGTCCTTCTCGTTATCATCCCGGTTGCTGCTGCGTTTCCTTCCGCCCCCCCTTCCTCTTGCGTTCCCTCTCCGCCCCTCTCCCTCGCTCTCTCCCTCCCCCAACTTCCGCCGGCGTGGTCTGCACGATCGTCGTGATTGCATCAATCTGACACTCGATGCGACAAAAGTCGAACACCAATCATATGAATAATCACTGCCTGAACCAACGAAGAGCCCAAGCCGCTATACGGCTCGTCGCACGGTGCATTCAAGGATGTCCTCAAACCCTTCGTATTGATGAATGTTTTTCGCACCGCATTATGCTGTAAACGATGTCGTCTTCTTTCACCGTTTGGACGCACAAGGTCATCACACATCACGATAGGTGACTCGAGGCAAGGCTGTTCCGTGGGGTGAGGCATGTACGGGTATCACTTACTTGGATTCCCCGATCGATCTCATTCGAATGATCTCGCTATCGAGTCTACAGTCGACCGGTCTCACTATCGATTTCACATTCGATCTCTGAAGCGATCTCAATCGATCTCACAATCGAGTTCACAATCGATCCCACTATCGATCTCACAGTCGATCTCGCAATCGATCGCACTATCGACCTTACTATCGATTGCACTATCGATGCAACTATCATTCTCACTATCGATCTCACTGCCGCTCGCACGATCGATGCAACTACCGATCTGACGATCGGCCTCACTACCGATCCAACTATCGAATTAACTACCGATCTCACCACTTCTCGGTCGTTATCGATCTCCCTATCGATCTCACGATCGATCGGGGCACCATCGGGACACCACGGTGGGACAGCGCGGGACACGACGGGACACCACAGGCCACCACGGGACACCGTGGGACTCCATTGTGACACCGCGGAACACCGCGGGACACCACGGGGCACCACGAGACACCATCGGGACACCAGGGCGGGACACTACGGGACACCATCGGGACAACGCGGGACACCACGGCTTGACACCCCCAGCCACCGCGCGGCCAACGGAGGGCCGGACGTTTGCATCTGAATCGCTCTAGCGACGGCGGGATCATCCCTCTCGCGCGCCCGCGGCGAGACACCGCAAGACAACACGGCGGGACACCCCCAGCCAAGGCGCGGTCACCAGAGGGCCGTACTTTTGCTTCCTTATCGCCCTAGCGACGGCGGGATCATTCCTCTCGCGCGCCCCAGCAGCCAGCTTCGTCTCGCCAACACGCACGACACGAACACGAAACCGAAACCGATTGCCAGGTGGGGGGCTCTCAATTCCGCTGCGATCTCACCCCCCAGCCTCCGATGTCTGTGCATGTAGGTGTGTATGTGTATGAATGTATGATGTACGTGTGTGTGTGAGTGTCTGCCTGACACCTTCATGTCGGTGATCCAGTGGCCGCCAATTCGCACCTGACTGCTCGCGTTTCAGTTTGCTTCGGGTTGAGCAGCCTCCTCGGTTTTCTGGCCGTTGCATGTTTCGTTTGGATTTGCAGCTCCTCCTTCACACCACTCATCTTTGCATTGACAGTGTGCACGTTTTGTACACTGTGCCTTCGACAACGTTCGATCGCAATAGCTCTTCCATCTGCTGCTCGCGCCTGAGGATCCTCTGCGCCGCCGACTTACAAAATGCGTGTGTATGTGTGTGTGTGTGTGCGTGTGTGTGTGTGTGTGTGTGTGTGAACGTGAACGTGAACGTGAACGTGAACGTGTTCTGGAGCAGCTGGAACCCGCCCGAGATCGACCCTCGGGCCTCGCCCTACCACTGTCATTGGCAACTCCTCGACCGGCGCCTGAAATTGACTGCGAGAACACCTCTGAGGGACAAAGAAGAAGCAAGCCCGACTGCACCTCGGGCAAAACGCTCGGGTGCACCCCAGCGCGATTCGCGTTTCATCTCCACCGCTCTTAGACGGTCCTGGGGCCTCGGAACAGCGCCAGAACCCCTGCCCTCCCCAAATAATCCACGACAGCTTTCAATCAGGACCTCTCCTTCGGGAGTTACCAAGATGGGCTCTAGCACTCTACCGACGGGTAGTGCCACCGTTTCCAGGGAGCCCAGCCATGACCTTCAGAACACCCTGGGCCCAAGGCAGGGAACATCTTTGGCAAACCTAGATGTCACTCCATGATGTGGCCGACTCCGGAAAGCATCATTCCAACAATATTGACGACTCACCTTCACCCGACCGCCGGCGGACTGGCCGCCAATTTACTCCCACTGGCTGCTGCCGAGAGCGAGGTGCGCGGGGGGCGAAGCCCTTTTCTGGAGCGCGCTGCTTGGTGACCCCCTCCCCCCCCTCCCACCCGTGTGTCAGCGCTGCGCCGATCTGGTCCATGGCATCCAGCGGCCAGGGGGAGACCCCGCTCGGCGGCTGCACCAAGGGCGGACAGCTCAGGGGCAGGGGGGGGGGGGACTCCGACCGCCATGTCTCCGACGAGGCTCCCCAGCGAGCACGTGTGCTGCCCGCCCCTGGGCTATCCACCCCTCTTGCTTCCGCCGACCCGAGCGCCAGGCCTCGCGCACGCGCGCGCGGCCCGCTCCACAAGGGGTGGGGCGCTGCCAGCGCAAAAGGCTGCGGGTCGACGAGGGGGGGGGCAGGCTGGCCGAGGAGGGTTCATCCGGCCTGAGGCACCAGGAGAGCACCCGAAGGGAACCCGCAGCAGGCGCGGATACGGCCCGAAGGGCGGGACGAAAGGCTGGCCAACACGGGGGACTTCGCGAACCAACGCCTCCCTCCCGCCATCCCACCCTCCTCCGCCTCTGCCTCCGCGCTCCTTTTCCACCGTGCGGGGCCCCTTGATGGCACTCACAATGTACTTCGGTCTCTTGTGGCCAGGCAGGGCCGCCACGATAAGGGAGCCCCCTGACACCCTTGCGTCGTGAAGAAGAGGCAACGCAGAGTGTGGCAATTTTCAGACGAGGGGCCCCGGGGCCGTCAGAAAGCGGCCCAAGATGAAAGCCAATCCATGGGAAAGAATCTGGACCATTGGGGAGCCGTGCAAAAATCACGACTTTAGCCCGCCCTGGCTGAAGCACCAGAGCCTGTAGAGGTAAGGCGCGGCCGACGAAGATCTGGCTCGAAACACTAGGGCACCCGTAAAACCGCAAAACCACCAGGGAGCACATCAAGCCTCGCCTGGCGCCAGAAGATCGGGCGCAGGTGCTGCAGGCAAAAGGGTATGAGCTTCCCCCACCTCTAAAGGCCTCCGGAATCCTCGAGGGACCTCCGCGGATCTTCCTCCTCCTTCTCAATCATCACGTCGGCAAGCAAGGATTGCTTCCCCCCATCCCACTGCGGTGGCAGATCTGCGCGGCCATGCAATAGGAACTATGTTTAAATCACAAACCACCACGAATCTGAGAATCCTGGAACGAATGCGGAATATGGAGCGATCTGACAGCGACTGGGAAAATGTTGGAGCTTTCATTCTCACTATTCGCGATACTGGGCCGTCCTCCCCCAGCCCTCCCCCAACAACGTCACGAATCCCGCTGGCGCCGCCTGCTGCGATGGCGCAAATCGTGTCGTGGCCAGCCCCTTTCCTCACCCCCTGTAATCACCCACGTAACGCTCGTTGCCGCCAGAATATTGAACAAGAAGAAGCCTTCAGCCGACGAAGAGATGTCTCAGATTGTTGTCCTCCAGGCACTAGGAACTGCAATCCGAAGTAATGTCCTGTACTATGCTGCTTGTCTCCCCTTCGGCTTCGTCTTGCATGGTGCGGTGCGGCGTGGCGAACCTCTGTGGAGTGCGTCCAGGTGTCCGTGCTGCCGTCCAGCACAGTCACCAACCCGTCTTTCCTGCGCTATGGGGGATCGGCGCGGGTTCTGCAACGGGAAGATCTCGTGCGGTTTCAGAGAAGATCTAGATGGCCAGGGGGAAGGGGGGGACGAGGCACGCAGGACTACAGCGTGCGCCGAGGACTTCGGCAAACAAGAGGAACAGATGGAACCCAAGCCCTCAGGGCACCACGGGGGAGGGGAAAACCTAAGGGGGAGGATAAGAGGAGGGAAAGGATGGGGGGAAGGAGATTGGGAGAGCGCGAGGGAGGAGGGCAGAGCAGGAGGATTCAGGAAAAGTAAGGGGGCTGCTGTCAAGGCTGACGGCAGACGCGTCGGCCGAGCGTTCCTGTAATCTGGGAGCCATGGGCTGTTAGTCACCGTTTTACATCCTTCAGCAGTGCACTGACACACAGCGCAGGCAAAAACAAAAACAAGGCGTTCCCCCACTGCCCGAGCAAGTGGCCGTCGCACCAGAAGTTGTGGACGCCTGCACCCTGCGCGCCGCGCCCCACCCGAGGACACTCCCAAGATGCCGCGGGCGATGCCTGCGGGGGCACGCCGCACATCCGAGGTGCGGCGCCGCGACCCCGAAGAGGTCGAGGGAGCGTGACGCGGGCGCAATGACGGCGGCGCCCAGCGGCCTCGTCGGTGGCCTCTGCGAGCCGCGACCCTCTCCAAGGGCGCCCGTTGAGAGGCTGAGGAGGAGGAGGAGGAGGACAACGACCACGAGTCCTATGCAATTCTACGGCGCTCGACCTTCGAGACGACGACGACGACGACGACGCAGCGATAGCTCGACCGTCACGTAAAGAACTCTGCCCTCGAACGCCACGTGCGCCGCGGTCCATTCGCACTGCAAACTTTGCAATGTAGGTTCTCAGAACGTCGAGCTTACCATCCAGAATCAGCTTCCCTTCTCCATATTCCTGCATCCCTTCTGTGACTGTTCTTAGTCCTTGTTCTGCTCGTTGTCCTTTGTCTTGGTTCCCACAACAAGTGCAACTAGTAGATTGTTCTACGGTCCTGGGACCTGGACCTGAGCAATTGCTCTACGGTCCTGGTACCTGGAACGGGCCTCCAAGTGCCAAGAAGACCCTGGCGCCTGGGCGAATCGTCGTTCGACGTCACCCGCCTCCATGGCCACTTCGGACCCTCCTGACCTCACTGACCTCCTCTCCCTTCCCGGCCTAGCCCTGTGGCGCGGAGCCCCCCACATTGTCGTCGTCGTCGTCGTCGTCGTCGTCATTCGCCTCCCTGGCCATCTCGGACCTTCCTGAATTCTTTGCACCTGGCCCCCACGCTTCCCATTTCCCTCGCCGCTCCCTCATTGCAAGAGGCAGGACACGTGTGCAATCATTGTTTGTCGCCTGGAGGCCGAGGGAAGGGGTCCAGCGCCAGCGGGGAAGCCGCCCGCGGACGTCCGAAATTTGTGTCCTCGTGCTTTCCCGAGCAACTCGCGCCACTTGCACCCGCGAAATCTGCTCCCCGACCGTGCAGACCCCCTGCGGGGTGCGCCCTGTGCCCGGGACTTCCCCTGGCGGCGCGCGGCCCGGAGTGGGGCGAAGGGGCGGGAGGGGGCTGCCTCCTCGGAAGCACCCGAGCCCTTCTGAGAAGCCCCCGTGCCTTCTGAGAAGGCCACCCCGACGTGCCCCACTCCCCCTGGGGCTCGCCGCCAGTGTACCCAGTGGACCCCGGACTGCGGCAAGTTCCTGTCATGACGGCGCGGGCTCTGGTCTCTGGCACCGCGCGAACCAGAACAGCGGCCATACGCTTCCAACCTCGAAAGCCTGCGCCGGGCTGCCCGAGATGGCAAGTGCCTGCCGCAGGCCCAAGATCGACCCCGCGACCTCTCCTGCTGGGGGAGCACTCTGCCCAGAAGTTCGAGGCGAACCCAGCCATGGCGACGAAGTGGCGAACCCAGCCAGACGACGACGAAGAAACCTGCGGGGGGGATACGCTGGAGCGCTCTCCTGCCGATCAGCAGGGTGCCCGGGCGCGTCGGGTGGAACTCGAACTGGCGCGCCTGCGCCAGCGGAGGCAGAGGGGAGCAGCTTCGTGGTGGTCGGCAGCTCGGACTGGCGGCAGGCGCAGAGAAAGGAAAATCTTCAGAGGTCACTGGAGCATCATCATGCGAGGACGGCACACCACGGGAAACGAGCGACAGCAGGCGAGCGGAACCGGCTTAGAGCCTCCCCCACTACAGGGAGACCATATCATACTGGTAGAGAACCCAAGCCACATCAACATGAATATGTTTTGTTTTAAGCGTGCGGTGGTGCGTGCAGATCTCTCGCGTCGGCTCGGATCCTGCGCGCCAAGAGCGGCGCCAGAGGCGCAGGTCTGGCGCCGACCGCGGAAATCTGTTTGCACCTACTATCCTCGTCAAACTTAACCTCAAAAGTTCCTGGCACGTCATTTCGATTTCGTCGCGCCCCTCAATGTCGACACGCCGCGCCTTCAATGTCTGGGCGAGGGCAAAAATAGTCTGATCGAAGTTGACTCGAAAGTTTGACGTCGACCGACACTGGAGGGGCGGCGCATGCAAGTACCCCGCACTCATCGATACTCGGCCCCAGATCTTCCGACAAGCAGTTCAACCATGTCAGACATTTTTGAAGTTAATTTTGACGAGGGTTGTAGAAATGTGCGTTTGCGCTGGACTTTGCTATTCGAGCGTGGAGGCAGAAATCTGCTTGTATCTTACACCTTGCGTTTGCGCTGGATTCTGCTATTCGAGATTGGGGGGCAAGGACAGGGACTTGGACACACGGGCCCTGCCTGCATCGGGCATCACAGACAGAAACACACGTGCACGACCTGCATGGGACACGGACGCGCGGGAGCCGCGGTGGGGCGGGGGCGGCACAACGCCCCGCGTAAAGAACGAGGCCCAGCGCAGTCGTCAAATTGAAAAAATTGGTCGTCGCGTGGAAGAAAAGGAAGGAGGACGATGTCGTCATCAACGACGTCGCCTTCTCTAATGTTCCAATATCCCTAGGTGTCTCTCGAAATTCTCTCCGCCACGGCTGGACGCGGCTTCGAAAACCCAGGGGAGGTGTCTGGTGGATCCGTTTCTGAGCGGACTCTTGGCCGAGGAGCGGTGAGCCAGAAATCCTCTGCGCAATATGCAAGCCGACCAGACAGGGGAAGGCGAAGAGAGAAAATCTCTCAGCCGGCCTCCAAGGGTTTGACAGCGAAAACACCAGAGACGTTTCGAAATTACCAGCGCCTTGAGCCCGATTTCCGGGCCCCCACCCAAAAAGGACCTCAGGATGAGAAGCCGGTCCCTGGGAAGGGGTCGATAGCTCCAGGGGCTGTCCAAAGTCTGGGTCCCCTCCCTCCCTCCCATACATACATACATACATCGCCCTCCTCTTTCCTTCCAACCTCGCTCCTCCATCGTACTGTCTCCACGGGGAGAGGGACAAGGGGACGGCGAGCGAGGGTGTGAAGAGGGGAGTGGAGCACGAGGGGGATTGAAAGAAAGGGGGTATTGAGTAGAGGAAGACGTGGAATACTTGCAATCATAATGCTAAGAAGAAAGAAAAATAGGAAGGAGCGGCGAAAAGGACCACGACTGGTGCTCTTCGTGCGGTGCAGGCGTACACAGGGCGTCTCTCGGACGCTGTCCGGAAATCTGGCCCCGCTGGGGCGACAAAGACTTGAACCATCATGGGCACCGACAGTACCCACGACACCATTCAGCAGAGCTAGTTGAAGCACGGTGTCTTTGAGATGCCCCAGTGCGCTGGGAAGCGATGGATCTTCTACCTGCTCTATCGGTAGCCCTGGTCTGACGTAAATTGCTGTCGTTCGAGGCTCGAAGAGCCGACCACTGGGACCCACTCTGGGCTGGTGACTTGCGCCCTCCCGTAGAGAAGCAGGGACCACCGCCACCGAGGACCCATCGGAACAGGCCGACCCCTGTGCGGCGGCACGCCCCAACGGCCAGCGGTCGGCTCCCCCCAATGGGTTCTCGGTGGCGGTGGTCTCTGCCTCTCCTCTGACTCCTCCCCCCTCTTCCCCCAACAAGAATGCCTTCAAAATCCGTCTTCTGACCAGCCCGTGGGCCCCGAAGCCCCTCGACCCCTGCCTCAGACCGGGCTCTGCGTTGTGGCCCTCTTGATGCTGCAGGGGACCGAAGCGGGCCCAACTTCGATCCGGTCCATGGATGTGTTGGTCCTACCCACCCGCTTGAAGGAGGGGCGGCATGGTGCGGGGCGCCGTCGTCGTCGCCATTGTGGTAGCCGGTGCCGTCGCCGTCCCCGCTTGACCGTGGTCGTTGCCGTCGTCGCCGACGTCGTCGACGTCACCAACGCCGCCAGCGCTAACGCCGCCATCACCATCGAACCGAAGAAAAAGACACTGTTATCTCGGGTTCCTTCGTTCCCTGCCCGCAAGCTCATAATCACTCTCTGGATCCCTCCCGGGGTCCGTCCCAGCCCAGCAACAAGCACGACAACCGATTATAAAACATGTAGTTCACGACGACGGCGCCGACGTCGTCGCCACCGTCATCTCTCGGTGGACGTCAACTGTCCACCTCACCGATCCTGCCCAGGCCGATCCTAGGCCACGGATCAGTGTATGTGCCTCGATAGCCCAGCCACGAGGGCGTGTATACGCCAATCCTGGGCACATTGATGGGCCGGGCAGGATCGGCGAGGTGGAAAGCTGACGCTCCCCCGGATTCTCGAAGGTAAACACACTGCACACACTTAGACTTTCGGACGTCTGCGCGGATTTCTTGATTCCGCGATGAACACCCCCTGGCAGTTCCTCTGGCGCCGCCCCGGCCGCATTCCTCGCGCCAGGGAAGGGGGTCCAGCACCGATCCGAGAAATCCGCGCGGACATCCGAAAGTCTGCCTGTGTACTTTGCATTCCCTGGAGAACTGGCGCAATGTGCCTGCGCGAGCGGCGCTCGCGCGCGCGCGCGCGCCCCCTTGCTGGACAGCAGCAGTTTCCGGGCGTGCGGCACGTGCTGCCCCACGGGCGCCTCGGGCGCGGGCTGCCCCGCCACCGCCCACGCCCCCTTGGCAAGACTGAGGCGTCAACGAGGGAGCAGACGCGCATCCGTAGTTTGCCATTCGCTCTCAGGGCAATTCTGGATTGCGCCGACGCTCGGGAGCGGCCTCATCTGCGCACAGCGGCGCACATGTCATGGTTCCGATGCTGGCAAAGGGCAAACGCGTGTTCATTTTCCAGGCGTCGCGGTTGAATCTCAGAGAAGGAGGGGGGAAGGGCAGCTTCGAGGATCGGAGATAAAGGTTTGGTGTGTCTTTCGAGTTTTCTGGCCCTCCAGGGGGGCTCCTCGTCGCCACGGCGGGATCCGCCAGGCAATATAGGCCTGATCCCACTCCTTGTGATGTCCAGGGTAGGTCTTCTGAAGGAGAAGAGGGGGTGGAAGAGGAGAAAGATGAGGAAGGGGAAGGGATGAAGCGGAAGGATGGGGGGGGGGGGAAGGATAATATTATTGGAAAGGGGAGGATTGAAATGGGATGGCAGGCCTGACCATCTACTGCGTCGTAGACGCAGCCACTTACTCTGTCCACCGCATCGCGGTAGCGATAGGGCATGATAGAAGAAATGACCGCGCAAGCGGCAGAAGGATAGCATCTCAAGAGTAAAAGGTGGAACTTGTTCCGTATCGATGCTTGGTAGCGTGTCGCGGCGCGGCACGGACATATGGGCGGCCGGACGCTTGTGCCAAAATGGCCGCGGACAAACGCTCGCTACTTCTCGCCTTTGCCCGGCCTTCAGAGTTGGGGGGAGAGACGAAGCCTGAATCCGCGCCCGGCCGAATTTGGTGAAGGAGCCAGAATGCAAGGAAGGGCAGCTGCAAGCGATTCTAGACCGCGGCGGGCTTACCCCGCATCGCATAAATGCGCGGGCGGTTCAGATGATCTCGTCTCGCCAGCCCTGCATGGAATATGTCAGGATGTCGCTTCACTCATACCTGGAAGATTGCATCCCGCTCATGACCAGTAGGAGCATATCTCGATCAATGCTCTCTTTGGTGTGACCATATTCGGTCATGCCGCGGGTGTCACACCACTGCACGCTATGCACGATGCCGCGCTCCATCATCCGTCGTATCCACATGATGTAACCCAAGAGGGTACGCTCAGTCGGCATATTCGGGTCTTTGCTTGACAAGGACTCGAAGACATATTCCACATGATTGGTCAGGGTGGCCTTACTGCTGAGGCCGCCCATCTCAGTAATGTAACTTAACTGATTGG
The DNA here is from genome assembly GCA_963575745.1 of Prorocentrum cordatum. Classification (NCBI taxonomy): domain Eukaryota; class Dinophyceae; order Prorocentrales; family Prorocentraceae; genus Prorocentrum; species Prorocentrum cordatum. Next base: position 833,229 of record CAUYUJ010014560.1, read on the forward strand.
GTGTCCGCGGCCCTGTGCGAAGATCGTGTAGCATGACGATCATGAAAAAAACAATTCTCCGAGTTGTCGTTTCCGCGCTCCTTTTCCACCGTCGCGCGGGCGCAGCGGCTGGTGAGGCCGCCTTCTTCGCAGGCGACGGGGTTTGCGCCGCCTCAGCTGCTCTCTTGCCCATGGCGGCTGCTTGTGGTTCGGAGGGGGCGCGAAAAGCAAACTGGTCGCGTCCGAAAGCCGAAACCGCTGAGGATGATGATGGTGATGACGATGGTGACAGCTGCTGGTGGCGTGATGACTGTGATGATGAAGGTGGTGATGGCGACGACGATGCAGATGACGATGTTAGCGATGTTGCAAATCTATAATAGAATGCCCCCGTGGTGGCCCAGTCAGACATAAATGCATACATACACATATATACATATGTATATATATATATATGTATATATGTATATATATATACATACATATGCATCTATGCATATATATATATATATATATATATATATGTTTATGTGCATACATACATACATACATACATACATACATACATACATACATACATACACACATACATACATACATACGTACACATGACTATACTTGGACCGCTGGGTAGGTAGGCAGGCGCGCGCAGCCAAGCGGTTACCAAAATACAGGGCGGTTGCACAAACAAAGAATTCTAAAAACAATACATGCTTAAATACAGGTTGTCGCGTAAATCGCAGCCCCGAAGCGAGACAAAGAACAAACCTAGGAGTTGAAAAAACAAGAACCGGACCCGCGAAGCGGCATGAAACAACACACAATACGCCCTGGCAGGGGAAAGATCTGGGGGCAGATCAGTCGGGAGATCTGGGGAGTGTCCAACGGAAGATTTGGCGCGGTTGCAAAGCGATAAATCTGGAAGAATATTTGGCGGAAGATCTGGGGAAGATCTGAAGGTACATCTCGGATCTAATATTTGTCGGGAAATCTGGAGGAAGATCTGGAGGGACACTTGAGAGAAAATCTGGTGGAAAATCTGGGCGAAAATCTGGGGAATGTGCTGAGGGAGATTTGGCGGCGTAGCGCGTCGCAAATATGCAGCAAGATTTGCGGGAAGATCTCGGGAAGATCTGGAGAAAGATCTGATGGAAAAGATATGGGGAAACATCTGGGGGAAGATCTGGGTGAAGATCTGTAGAACGATCTGGAGGAAGATCAGGGGGCAGATCTGACTCAATATCTGGGTGTATATATACATATTTTGGGGAAACGAAGAAAAAACTCAGCGGGACAAAATCGGGAAAGATCAGAGGAAAGATCTGGGTGACGATTTGGAGGAAAATCTGGGGGAAGATCTGGCGGAAGATCTTGGGAAACATCCGGGGAGAGATTTGGGGAACGATCTGGGAGAAAATCTGGGGTAATATCTGGTGGAAGATCTGGGCGAAGATCTGGAGGAGCATCTGGAGGAAGATCTGGGGAAACTCTGGGGTAATATCTGGGGGAAGAGCTGGAGGGAAATCTGAACGGAAATCTGGGGGAAGATCTGGGGGGAGATCTGGGCGAGGATATGGGGGAAAGTCTGGGGGGAGATCTGGAGGAAGATCTGGGGGAAGATCTGGGGGGAAGATCTGGAGGAAAATCTGGGGGAAGATCTGGGGAAAGAGCTGGCTGAAGATCTGAAGGGAGATCTGGGGGAAGATGTTGGAGAAGACCTGGGGAAAGATCTGGGGGAAGATGATCTGGGGGAAGATCTGGAGGACGATCTGGGGGAACATCAGGGGGGAAATCAGGGGGAAGATCTGGGGGAAGACCTGGGGTAAGATCTGGGAAAAAGATTTAGGGAAAGATCTGGGGAAGATCTGGGGTGAGATCTGGGGGAAGATCTGGGGGAAGATCAGGAGGAAGATCTGGGGGAAAATCTGGGGAAAAATCTGGAGGACGATCTGGGGGGAGATCTGGGGGAACTTCCGGGGAAAGATCTGGGGTAAACGCTGGGGAAAATCTGGGGGAAGATCTGGAGGAAGATCAATCGGAAAATCTGGGGGAAATCTGGAGAAGGACGCGCGGGAAGATCTGGGTCGTCGTCGTCGTCGTCGTCGTGAAGAAGGTGAACTCTCCTTACAACAGTGGGTGTGGAGTGGGTGGGTTGTCCCTGGATCGGAGAGGATAGCTCCCGCACAACGCGTTGTGGAGTGGGTGTGGTCGTCGTCGTCGCCGTCGCCGTCGCCGTCGCCGTCGCCGTCGCCGTCGCCGTCGCCGTCGCCGTCGCCGTCGCCGTCGCCGTCGTCGTCGCCGTCGTCGTCGTCGTCGTCGTCGTCGTCGTCGTCGTCGTCGTCTAGGGGCTGTCTGGGGCCCCCCTGGATCGCAATTTTACATCCCGGGTCCGTTTCTGATGGCCCCGGGGCCTGAAGACGGCCCCGAGAGGCCGAAAACGATGGAAAAACCCTCGAACCTCAAAGCTCGAACCTCCTCCTCGGAACAAAAAACCGCTCAAGATGGGTCTGCGGACCCCTCCTCGGATCGCAGCGCGACAGCTTTTCGCGCCCCCGAAGGCCAGAATGCCTCGAACCTCGTTCCCCCAAATCTTCCCCCCAGATCTGGGGGGAAGATCTGGGGGGAGATCTACGGGAAGATCTGGAGGAAGATCTGGGGAAAGAGCCGGGGGAAGATCTGGGGGAAGATCTGGGGGAAGATCTGGCGGGAGATCTGCGCGGCGATCTGGAACAAGATTTGGGGGGGATCTGGGGGGGAGATCTGGCGGAAAATCTGGGGGAAGATCTGGGCGGAGACATCTAATCGAAGATACGGGAAAATCTGGAGAAACATGTGGAGGAAGATCTGGGGGAAAGATCTGGGGGAAGATCTGGGGGAAGATCTGGGGGAAGATCTGGGGAAAGGTCTGTGAGGAGATCTGGGGGAAGATCTTGGGGGAGATCTGGGGGGAGATCTGGGCGAGGATCTGAGGGAAGATGTGGGTGAAGATCTAGGATGGGGGAGCTGGGCGAAAATCTGGGTGAAGATCCGGGGAAATTTTGATGGGGAAAGGAAGAGAAGATCTGAATAACGATCTGGAGGAAGACCTCAAGTTCTGCGTGACGATCTGGGAGGAGATCTGGGTGAAGATCAACGGGGAGGTCAAAGGAAACATCTGGGGAAAGATCTGGGAGGACAATCCGGAAGAACATCTGGGAGGAAGATAGCCGTGACCCTTTGTAAAACTAAGTATTCGAGTATCACTCGCGCGATGACGGTAAGGCATGAAACATAACAAAGAATTTCAAACATATGATTTTAGAGTAGGCCCGCGAGACTGAGCCCGGGCATGCCGTCCTAGTTTGTTTGGAACTCCCTGTAATTAGCCCGACGAAGGACCCAACCATATGCACCTGCGATGGCAGCATTGTGGGTACCGCTTTCGGTGGAACCCCCGATGGGGCCACGAAACGTGCGAAGGGTGCGCCGAAATCTGTGGCGCGGACGCATGTGGACACCGCCACTGGGGCCTTCGGCGGAGCTCTCTATGGGGCCACGAAGCGTTGTCCTGGGTGGGAGAGGCGCATGCGAACTGCGCCATTGGACTTTCGGTGGAGCCCCTTGTTATGGGGCCACGCAGTGCTGTCATGGGTTGGGGGCACGCATGCGAACTGCGCCGTTGCCGCCTTCGGTGGAGCTTCCTATGGGGCCACGAAGCGCCGTCCTGGGCGGGGGAGACGCATGCGAACGGCGCCACTGGGACATTCGGTGGGGCTCCCTAGGGGTCCCTATGGTGCCACGAAAGATTGTCCTGGGCTGGGGAGACGCATGCGAACGGTGCCACCGGGGCCTTTGGCCGGGTTCCCCGTGGGGCCACGAAACGTTGTCTTAGGGGGGGGGGGGGACGCATGCGAACCGGGCCGCTGGGGCCTTCGGTGGAGCTCCATGTGGGGCCACGAAACGCTGTTCTGGGCGGCGCGGGCGCATGCGAACGGTGCCGCTGGGGCCAAGGTTGAGCTCCCTACGGGGCAGCGAAACGCTGTCCTGTCCGGGGGAGACGCATGCGGACGTTGGCACTGGGGCGTTCGGCGGAGCTCTCTATGGGGCCACGAAGCGTTGTCCTGGGTAGGGGAGGCGCATGCGAACTGCGCCATTTGACCTTCGTTGGAACTCCTTTGATGGGGCCACGCAGCGCTGTCGTGGGTGGGGGGGACGCATGCGAACTGAGCCGCTGCCGCCTTCAGTGGAACTTCCTATGGGGCCACGAAACGCCGTCCTGGGTGGGGGATACGCATGCGAACGGCGCCAGTGGTTCGGCCAGGTTCCCCGTGGGGCCACGAAGCGTTGTCTTAGGTGGGGGGGACGCATGCGAACGGCGCCGCTGGGGCTTTCGGTGGAGTTCCCTGTGGGGCCACGAAACGCTGTCCTCGGCGGCGGAAGCGCGTGCGAACGGTGCCACTGGGGCCAAGGTTGAGCTCCCTACCGGGCAACGAAGCGCTGTCCTGTCTGGGGGAGACGCATGCGGACAGTGGCACTGGGGCCTTCGGCGGAGCTCTGGGGCCACAAGGCGCTGTCATGGGTGGCGGTGACGCACGCGGACCCTGCCACTGGAGTTCCCTACGGGGCCACGAAGCGCTGTCATGGGTGACGTTGACGCACGCGGACCTTGCCCCTGCAGCCTCTGGCGGAAATCCCTACGGGGCCACGAAACGCTGGCGTTGACGCATGTGGACCCTGCCGCAGGAGCCTCTGGAAGGAGCTCCCTATGGGGCCACGAAGCGCCGTCCTGGGTGCAGTTGACGCACGCGGACCCTGCCACTGGAGCCTTTGGTGGAGCTCCCTATGGGGCCACGAAATGCTGTCCTGGGTGGCGTTGACGCACGCGGACGGTGCCGCTGGAGCCTTCCGTGGAGCAGGGCCACGAAACGGTGTCCTAGGTGGCGTTGACGCATGCGGACCCTGCCGCCGGAGCCTTTGGAAGGAGCTCCCTATGGGGCCACGAAACGCCGTCCTGGGTGGCGTTGACGCACGCGGACCGTGCCACTGGAACCATTGGCAGAACTCCCTGCGGGGCCACGAAACGTTGTCCTGGATGGCGTTGACGCATGAGGACGGCGCCGGTGGAACCTTCGGTGGAGCTCCCTATGGGGCCACGAAGCTGTGTCCTGGGTGGCGTTGACGCGTGCGGACCCTGCCCCTGGAGCCCCCGGTGGAGCTCCCTATGGGGCCACGAAGCGATGTACTGGGTGGGTGAAGCGCAGGGAAGTGACGAGGCGGATGGGAAGAGGGAGGAGGGGGAGGACGGGGAAAGGAGAGGAGTGACGCGGGGCGCTGTCCCACAACGACAGCCCAACATCACAGGATGGTTCGGGAAAAAATGTGGGCGGGCAAAAAGTTTCTACGTATTTTGCTTTGCAACAAACAAACAAATATCACCCACTTCCGCTAGCTGCTATACAGTAGGGGGCCGGCCACTAGAAAACACCTGCTACCGCCACCAGTGCAACGGCGCGGGTAGAAGCAAGTAAATGCGATCTACGGCGCCTGCCGCCACCAAGTAGTGCGCGAACAAATAAACGCCACGTCCTTGCGCCAACCATTCCCGCGGTAGATGTGTGTATATATATATATATATATATACACCTATACGGCCACCCTGCGGGTGATAAGAAGGTTGGGGGGGACGGCAGCAATGGGCAAACATTGTGATTGTTGAAGCGACGATGTTGTGAAATGCGCAGCCCACGGCGGGACACTGGCGGGACACCAGCGGGACACCGCGGGCCACCGTTTGACGGGAGGAGCATCATTTGGTCCGGCCGCGGCCCAGCCACAAGAAGATTTCGGGACACCAACGGGACACCGGCGGGACACCGCGCGCCACCGGCCGCCGGAGGAGAATCATTTGGTCCGGCCGCGGCCCAGCCGCAGGAGGATTTCCTCTCGTCCGCCCACGCAGCTTCGCCTCGCCCGCACGCACGCACGGCACGCACGACACGAACCCGAAACCGAAATCGATTTCCCTGAAGGAGGGGTCTCCATTTCACGTTGGACTCACCCCCCAACCTCCGATATCTATATATATATATAAAAAAATAAATACATAAATATAGATATACAGATAACTAGGGACCGACTCGATATGTCGACATATGAACTGATATATATATATATATATATATACCGATGTATATATGTACACATACATTTTTATAGATACATAAAAATATAAGGCTGACAGAAGCAAGCGGGAGTAGGTGATATGTATTACTAGAACCATCGCGCGCGCTTCGCGCGCGCTTTGGTTCTAGCCGAGGTTAAGGACAACAGAGAGCGAAGGGGGGAAAGAGAGAGAGAGAGAGAGAGATGGAGAGAGAGAGAGAGAGACAACAAAAAAACAGAGAGAGAGAGAGGCAGAGAGAGGAAATGGAGAGGAGGCGAGCTTGAGTCAACGAAAGTCGCAGGGAAGGGGGCAGGGGGAAGAAGGCCAGAGAGCGCTGAAGGATACAAATACTGGAACCCTCTTGTGATTTTGTGGGGGGCCTCGTCCGGCCGCTCGCTGGGAGTTTGACGTAGCTTCTCGGGAGCCTCTGAACCTGTCGGGGGCCTCCTGGAAGCAGGTTCGAAGCATTTTGGGGGCCGATTTGGGGCTTCTCGGGGCCTCCTTTGGGCCTCTTGGGGGTCTCCTGGGGCCTCTTGAGGGGCCTCCTTGGGGCCTCCTGGCGGCCTCTTGGGGCGGAAGGCTCGAGCTTGCGGTTCGTGGTCCCCCTCTGGGCCCCTCTTGGGCCCGTCTTGGGGCCCTCTTGGGCCATCTTGGGCGCCTCTTGGGCCGTCTTGGGGCCCTCTAGGGCTGTCCTGGGGCCCTCTTGGAAGCTTCTTGGGCCGTCTTGGGGCGGTCTTGGGCGCCTCTGCGGCCGTCTTGGACGCGGCGAAAGCCCAAGTGGCGAACATGCGAAAAATATACGTTTTTCCCATGGGATAGCACGATTTTTGCTTCTTGGGCCTCTCTTGGGCTGCCTCTCGGAGCGTCTTGGAGGCTTCTGGGACATTCTTGGTGTCATGACAGGCGTCTTGGAAGGCATCTGGAGCCATCGGAGCGCGTTCCGAAGCCGCCTGCGAACGATCTTGGACGGCGTTCGGCGGTCCGACGAGCCTCCGGGCCCCCCGGGGCCCACATTTGTGGTCGAGATCCCGGCCCCGGGCCCCCGGACCCGGTGCGCCGTTATATGTATTATTTATCGTGCATTCTTTGTTGGCGGTCGGTGGGACTCATTGCAAATCGACCGCCGCCCCCTTCCCCCCCCTACCTCCTTCTCACCCGAAGGGTGGTCCTATCAGTATAACTTACTTTCCCAGGTCCACTCGCGAGCAACATCCTGACAGATGTTCCGGCCCGCGTACAGCCGTGGCGACCGAACACCCCCATGGCAAACGGGCGTCCGAAACTATTAAGTGCGGGGAAGGGTAGGCGCCACAATCGCCGCCACATGAGAGGGCTTCGCGCCTCGGTGACGCGCCGCCGGCGGAACAACGTCGCCGTGTGGTGCAACGCCTCCTGCGCCACCCTCGAGTCGCCAACACGCCGAGCGGGACTGCCGTCGTCGTCGTGTCGTCATCGTTGGTCGAGAGGTCAGAAGTCGGGGGCGCAAACCTCGGAAACCAAGATATGGATACCACTTCTCTTCGGATCGGGTGGTTCTGGCCAAGATTCCGAGCCGGATCTAGCTGTGGCCACGACCAGGAGGCAACTCCTGAGAGGTTCTAGTGGGAACGATGAAAACTTACCAAGCCAAACTGTATGAGCTGCTATTACTCTGGATTGCAGCACTTTTAACAAACGATCAAGCCAGAGTAAGACGGCCCGCGAGGCCCTCAACAAGGTCCCACGACGACCTGAGAGGGCGCCCAGACAGCCACCAGGGCCCCTAAGACGGCCAAAGCGGGCCCTAAGAGGCGCCCAAAAGGGGCGACAAGCTGCCATACGAATTAACATTTCGAGCCTTTCCCCAAAATGGCCCCGACAAGGCCCGCGAGGCTCCAAGGCGCTCCCAAGAGGTCCCAAGAGGCCTCCAAGAGGTCCCCATGAGGCCCCCAAGAGGCCACGAAAAGCCCCCCACATGCCCCCGAAAGTCCTCCAAGAGGCCCCTGAGATGCATCCCGAAAGACCCTATGTTTCCAAGAGGCACCTGACTCACAGCCAAGGCACGGTGGCCACGACCACGACGCCTTCGACCCCCCCCCCCAAAAAAAAGGCTTGTTAAAGTCCTTCATTTCGCGTAAAACCGAAACCCTCTTGAATCCCACCGGCCCTTTAGGGCGTAGGTGGTCTAAGACGTTTCCTCTTCCACTTCTTCCCCTTCGGGGAGGCGTTTACCCCTCTAGACAATCAAACAATATGAATACTAATCTCCTCTTTCCCCTGGTGGCGTCCGGGAAATGGCCGGCCACCCTCCGCGTACTGGTTATTTACACACGGGATGTTCGGGAAACTGGTTTTCGCTTGGGATTCTGCCAAGATGCTGCTCTCGCTGAAGCGCTGGCTTCATTTTCGGGCTACCGCTCGTTCCGAATCGTGCTCCCGCGGCAGCGCTTGCCTCATTTCCGCGCTTCCGCTTGTTCCGAATCGTGCTCCCCCTGCAACGCTGGCGTCATCGTGTCCAGCGCCATGCCACGGCATGGTTTTCGGCCCTTCCAAATATATTAAAATAGGCCTCAAAATCTAGAAAATTGCCTCTCGGAAAAAAACACGGACGTGATTACATATTCGGTGTCGATGTGTTGATTTCTTGGGCCGCAGATGCCCCCCCACTTTGGGGCGTCGCCACGCCATGCTCTGTCAAGCTACGCGTCCTCATTTCCGCGCTTCCGCGCTTGGGTTGGTGTTGTTGTTGTTGTTGTTGAACATTATTAATTCTAAAGAATAATTATTGTTGGGACCCCTGGTGCACGGCCCCCCTGCGCCGCCTAGGCCGCAGCTACATTTTCATCATTTTCGTGAGGAAGCCTCAGGTAATACGATGTCATCAAGATCCGGTTGTTTTGTTGTAATCCGTTTCCCTTGCAAAAAACACTATAAAATGACATTTCTTGTTCTAATATAATCAAATTTCAAGAATCCCTTGCAAAAAATAAGGTAAAGTGGACATTCGCGCGCGCAAGACGAAATCCTTCCAAAAGCTTAGTGTTCGGAGCGATTTTAACATAAAAACATCAAAAAACCAATGGTTTTTCAACAAAAAAATGTCAAAATCTCATCCCGCGCGCTCTTGCGGATTCGTAGGAAACCCAACACTTTTTAAACATTTCTGTCAAACGGGCTTTTGCGAGCAACTTTTTCGAACTTCTGCGACAACGGTTGCGCACCTGCCAGGGCCATCATCCCTGTCAAATAATACCATGCGGGACACATTCGTTTTTTCTTCGCGCGCGCACGCCGTCGTCGTCGGCCGCGGGGCCCTGAATAGTAGCCACGGTCGTCCGCATGCCACGAAGTGAAGTGTCCGAACGTCATAGGGCGGGAAGCTGGGTGTGGGTGGTGGCGAAGAGTCGTTTGGAAATTTGGTAGAGCTTGAACCGGCCCCCCCACAAAGTGGGGGTATTGCCCGCCTCCTATGAAAACCCTGGCACTGGTGAGAACGGAGTGTCCCCACGTGCTAGTAATTGTTGTTGTTGTTGTTGCTGTTGTTCAAAATGCTACTCTCGCTGAAGCACTGTCTTCATTTTCGGGCTACCGCTCGTTCCGAATCGTGCTCGCGCTGCAGCGCTGGCCTCATTTCTGCGCTTCCGCTCGTTCCGAATCGTGCTCCCGCTGCAGCGCTGGCGTCATTATTTCCAGTGCCATGCCACGGCATGGTTTTCGATCCATTCCAAATAAACCCCCAAATCTAAAACATGGCATCCCGAAAAAACCATCGGCATTGATTCCACATTCGGTGTCGATTCGTTGATTTGTTGGGCCGCTTGGCCCCCCCACTATGGGGCGTCGCCACGCCATGCTGTGTCATGCTACGCGCTCATCTTCAACACCATGCTATGCCATGTCATGCTATGCCATGCTACGACATCCGATTGTGCGAACCGAGAGGAGATCTACGCCAAGGTAAAGGATGGGAGGGAGGGATAGGACGTAGGGTATGACGCGAGCGCACCTAGCGTGTCCTTACCCCCTCCCCTGGACCTGGACGGGGGGGGGGCGCGAGGTGTCAGAGGGTCCCAAATTCGCTCAAGATGGCTCCAAGAGGGCCTCGGAAAGCCCAAATTGATCTCCAAGACGACTCAAGATAACCCAAGATGCCTCAAGATGGTTCCCAAGATGCTTCAAAAGGCCCCAAGGCAGTCCAAAGAGGTGTCCAAGAGGCCTCTGAGACCCCCGAAGAAAACCGATGCTGTTTGCATCGTCGCCCGCTCGCTTGCAATAGCCTTCCGAAGCTACCACAAACAACGCGAATGCGTCGCGCGGGCATAAATCCCAGCTAGCTTGGGAACCAAGGCATGGCGTGGAAGAGCCATGACAATCCAGAACCGTTGTGTGGCGATGGCGTCGTGTGGTCAGATTGGGGCCTGTAAAAACGCTATGTGGCCTCACTCAGGGAGGCTCTGGACGCGAGTGGTCGAAACAGCCACGAATCCCTCAGGCCATGGTCTGGTTTTCATAATCGAGCGATCTTCTTGGCGCACTCTTGGGAACTCTTGAACGGGAGCAAGTGATGAGAAGGGAGGACCAACCCGCAAGCGGAGGGCGTACGAAATAATGAGAAGTATGCAAAACAAACAATGGTGAGAACGCGGAGGGGTGTGAGGATGAGACTCTCTCAGGACGCTGCGGAGCTACTGCTGCCGAGAGAGACCATAGAATTCGTCAAACTACTGATGCATGTTTCAGGGCGTTACCTACTTTCGGCAATATGAAAGCCCACTTGGCACTCTTGTGGGCTGCTTGGGAAAGGAGGGAGAAATAATAATGACCTGTAATAATGAAAATAACGATGACGCAAAACGGAAAACATATAAACAATTAATTAGGAAGGGAGGGGCAAACAGAAAGAGGATGAGGAACGGCAAGATGAGTATCCAAGTCGACTGCGGCAAGTCACCCACGCCCCCTACCTTAGGAAGTGGCTTCTGTGGTAAAGTGTTCTGGGAACGCAGCGCACGTTCAATGGCAATCTCACCCGTCTGTGCTTGAATTCTGAGGGCTCTCCTCTTGGGCCTTTCTCGGGAGCCTCCTGGGGCTCTTTTGGGAAGTCTTGGGACCATATTGGACTGTCTTGGGGCCCTCCTGGGACGCCTGGAGCCCCTCGAGGCTGTCTCCGGGGCGTCGTGGGATCCCCTGGGGTCCACTTGGCGGCCGCTTGGGCCATCCCTGGGCCCCCTTGGGCCGCTGTGGGCACCTTTGGGCAAGCTTGGGCCTGGCTTTGAACCAGAGCGGGCCATTTGGGGGCCGATCTTGGGAACCTGTTGTGCCGTCGTGGGCGGACGCTCTTGAGACAGAACAAGCGAAGATCTTTTCATCACAGAATGCCCAACATGAGAGTCTATGAATGTTGCCTCTGGATCTCTCTTGTACCACTCCGGGAGCGTCTCGGGGGCAGTCTTGGACCCTTGTTGGGCTGTGTGTTCGGTCCAGTCGAGGAGCCTACTGGGTATCTTAGGCCGTCTGAGGAAGATCGTGGGCTGCCAAAGGGCGATCATGTGGTCTTGGTCATGGTCTGGGGGCCCCTGTCTTCTACACTGTGGTCGACGAGGCAGCGGCCCGGGAGCCCCTGACCCCAGTCCCAGGCTAAATCAATACAACAGTTTTAAGGGGCTCAGGGGCTCTACCATCTGTGTGTGTGTGTGTGTGGGGGGGGGAATGGGCTCATGCTCGCGTGACTCTGTCTGCACGCCCAGGATGGCACCAGGCGGCTGCTACGGCGGCAGGCGTACTTGCATGTGGGCAAGGTGATTGCAGTTCTGGCAGGATCCCATTCCTGCGCTCCCACGTCATGTTGTTTTTTTGTCGCGGCGTGGGCCCCTGGAGCTGTCGACCCCACGCTGAGAATGGTATTTAGTTGCGGGTCGTTTCTGACGACCCCTGGGCCTGACGTGGGCCTGACACCGAACAACAAAACATGTCAAACAGCAAGGACCCAGAAGAGTAAGCTCTTGCTCTATTCCACCCTCGATGTGCAACATGTAAGTGGCACGCTGCGCGGTACGTTCTGTGAATGATGCAGCATGAATTGGAGCTACGTGGTGAGCACTATGCGGTGCACGTTAATATGTGTGAAAACTATGTCGTCCGAGCTGCATGCTGCAACAGATATGACGCAATCGATGTATGCAAGATAGGTGGTGCGAACTGTGGGGTGCAAGCTATGTGGTGAACGCTGGACGATGCAGGCGATATGATGCACTATATGTGTGTGGTGCAGGCTCCGTAGTGCGCGCTATGTGGCTTCATTTATGTGGTTCAAGCTGTGTAATGCTAACTCTGCGGGCGCTCACGAGGCACCCACGGGCGGCTGCCCACGCGACTCCCACGAAGCGCCCACGGGCGGCCACTAACCGGCACCGGATACAAACCCTGGCAGACCCGCCCAGCGCATGGAGCGCCCACGAGTCGCCCACGGGCAACCACGGACGCACTGGGCGACACCCTGGCAGACCAACCCAACGCACGGGGCGCCCACGAGCTGCCCACGGGCGGCAATCAACGGGGCACCAGGCGAAACCTTGGCATACCCATTGAATTACTTTCCAACCAAACCACCAAACCCCAGGTGCAAGCACTCTTTGGGGATCATGCGACAAGGCTCACGACGCGTGCAGAAATCTTCTCACAACGCCACGACGTCTGAGCCCGCCGACCAGGTCGCGGGCAGCCCTGGCTGCCCGCGTGGATGGTGCCGGCCGGCGCACGACTACGACGACGACAACGACCACCACGACGACGACCACCACGACGACGACCATCAACATCATGACGACTACCACGACGGCGACCACCACCACCACGACGACCACCACAACCACTCATTCATGCATTCGTTCGCTCTGGGCAGCGCGGAGCAGAGAGCCGACGGCACAGGGAGCCTGCGAGGAAAGGCTTAAGAACACGCAACTGAGCGCTACACCAGCTATATCGGCATAGTTGTCACGCGGGCCCAAGGCATTAGCTCTGGCCTACTGCCTAATCGCGACACCACTGCCACGACGACGACGACGACAACGACGACGACGACGACACCGCCGCCGACCCACGGAGACGCCGCGTAGAGAACCCACGACCACTGGAGGCCGCCGAGGGCCAAAGAGAGCGCCAGCGGGCGGCGCAGGGGGAGGCAGGGCAGTCTCGCCGGTGGCGGTCCTCGGGTTCGGCGTCCCCCGCGGGGGACGCGGCCGCCTCGCAGCCGGTCCCGGGCTCCGGCCACTTGCTCCCGTCGGGGGCCAAAGAGACGCCTCGGGGCCGTCGTCGGTCGTCCATCCGTCGTCGGTCGCTGGAAGTCGACGGCGGTCGTCGTCGTCGGCGGTCGTCGTCGGTTGCCGTGTCCGACGTCGTCCGTTCGGCGGCGGTCGTCGTCCGTCGAATGGTTCTGATGGCGCCCCACTCGGGGGATTCTGGAAGCTTTTGGACTCCAAATGACGTCCAAAAGCTTCAAGACGGGCAGGGGAGGAGGAGGAGGCACTCCTCCTCCATCCTGTTCCTTATGAGTAACTCCTCCTTGTCGCATCCCTAGGCAGTAGGGCCCGGCGTTTCGCCTGAGACTTCCTCACCATGTATCATCCTGGAGATTGGCATGCGCAACAGCTTCACAGGTGGAGAGCGGGTGGTTTCCAGCATGTGCCTGTCGCTTTTGCGCCGCGCGCACTCGTCCTAAAAACTTGCAACAGCTTCACGGATGGCGGGCGGGCCGAAGTCATATTGTGGCTCTCGTGCAACAGCTTCACGGTTGGAGGGCGGGCTGTTTTCACAGTGTGGCTCTCGCCCCGGCGCCACGCGCACTCGCCTGAAACTCGGCAACGGCCTCACGGGTGAAGTGCGGCTTCTGTTCAAAATGATGCTCTCGCCTGAGCGCCGCGCGCACTGGTCTGACAAGCTTGCAACAACTGCACGGATGAAGGGCGGGCCGGTTTCAAAATGATGCTCTCGCCTCAGCGCCGCGCGCACAAGGCGTAAGTATTTGCAACAAATTCGCAGATGGAGATCGGGCCGGATTCAAAATGTGGGTCTCGCCTTAGCGCCGCGCGCCCTCGTCCCACAAATTTGCAACTGCTTAACGGATCGACGGCTGACCGCTTTCAAAATGTGGCTCTCGCCAGAGCGCCGCGCGCACTCGTCTTCAACGTGTGCAACAGCTTCACGGTTGGAGGTCGGGCCGATTTCAAAATGTCGCTCTCGCTTTTGCGCCGCGCGCACTCGTCTTCAAAGTTCGCAACAGTTTTACGGATGGAGCGTGGCTCCTTTGAAGATGTGGTTCTCGCATCAGCGCCGCGCACAGTCGTCTTATCAGTTTGCATCAGTTTCACGAACTCGTATGGCACCTGCGTCCTGGGACGATTTAGGATAGCCAGGACGCAACAGTCGCGTTGAGCCTCGGTGATGAAGTCCCAGGAGTGTTACCCTGGCACGATTTGCGATGGGAAGGACGCAACAGTCACGTTGATTCGCGGCGCTGAAGTCCTAGGAACTATGTGTTGGCACAGTTGAAGATTGTTCATCAGTTGTCTTCCAATCGGGCACTTCCCGCAATGACACTAAACTACTGTAGGGACCGATGAGGAGGAAACTTTGAGGGTTTACTGCAACATCCCTGGTTCGCCTTGTGTATACACAGTCGTCCTCCTTCTCCTCCTCCTGATCCTCTCCCTTCCAATCCTGGTCCCCTCCCTTCTGCCACCCTCCTCCTCGTCCTCCTCCTCCTCGTTCACCCTGTGCTTCCCCTCGTCCTCCCTGGTCCAACTCGTTTGCCCCCCTGGAGAGGGAAGATTCGACCGAATTTCGATCTTCCCGCTGCCGAAACATCCAGCCCTCCTCGTCCTCCCTCCTACTCCTCCCCCACCTCCTCGTCTACCTCCTCTTTCTCCTCCCTCCTCGACCCCCCTCCCCCGCCCTGCTCCTCCTGCATTATCATCCACCTCCTCCCTCCTCCTCCATCGCTCGGACGTCCATTCCACGTGCAGTTGTCGGCTTCGTGCGTTCATGTGTTCGCAAGATGCTCCAAAATGCTCCCCGATGGTCCCCCTCGAGAAAAAAGGCCCACGTCCGAACCATACCGAGTCCACCCTCCCTGCCCCCTCCCGGTCCCTTCCCAACCTGCAGGCCGGGCGGCGCGCCTGAGGGGCCCGAGGAGCTGCCCGACGACGGCGGGCAAAATTGCGGCGCGGCCGCTGGCGACGAGCCGCCCTGCGCGGTGTCGCGGAGGCGCCTCCTGCGCCGAGGGAGGTGCTCGCGGGAGGCCCTCCGAGGCCCTCGGCGGCCTTCGGAATGCTCGTCGTCGTAGGAGGCAAGACCCCGAAGTGTGTGCCTCCTCCCTCGGCCATCATTTATCGCTCCTCCTCCCTTTTGTTTCCCCTCCGTCCCTCCTCATCAGAAACAGATCCATCATGCCGCACCTTGGGGCGTCTCGTTGGGGCGGGCCGTGCGTTGCGCCTGAGGTTTCTTCACCGCCTAAGGTAATACAACTTGAAACGGCCAACGGCTACTACACGGATGGAGGGCGGGTCGCTTTCAGAGTGGGGCTCTCGCCTTGGCGTCGCGCACATTCGTCTTCAACGCAACCAACAATAACACGGGTGAGTGTTGAAACGTTTTCAAAATGTTGCTCTTGCCATGGCGCCGCGCACACTCGGCTTCCAGTAAACATGCAAAGCGACACGGGTGCAAGGCGAACGTTTTAACAAATGGGGCGATCGCCGTGTCGCCGCGCACAAAGTCGGGCGATCGTTTTGTCGCCGCGCGCGTTCGTCCCACAACAAAGGTGGCTACACGGATGTAGGACGACTCCTGCTCAAAATGAGGCTCTCGTCTGAGGCTTCCCTCGAAGGTATATCGTGCAGCAAATGCCCAGATGAACGGCGGTCCCTTCTCACAGCAGGGCTGTCGCTGGACCTTGTCGCATTCCTTTTCAAACAAAGTTCCCGCCTGAACTGCGGGCCCACAAGGCCCGATTTTAAGGGGGGATGTCTCGCACGTTGAACACATGCGGTGTAAGTGAAACCTTCTGGGGAGAAGTCTTGGGACGGGAGGGTTAATCGCAGCATCGTGTATTCATTACTCTGGCCCCCCTCTCCTCCTTCGCCTCCTCCTCCTCCTCGCCGAGGTTCGAACTTCAAAGTTTTTGGCGATGTTCTCTTTTGGGTCCTCGGGAAGGTTTCTCGTCGCCACTGCCGGATCCGCCTTGAGAGTCTGGCTGGCATGCACACCTCGAGAAATCCAGAGCCGACTTTGATCCTTGGGCCCAGGCCCCTTCGCGTATTGAACAATAACACGATCGGCTTTCTGTTGCAGGCCCCTGCCCAGCCCGGCGGGAACCGGATGATGCCTGATGTTGAACTAGAGTGGGTGCCTCCGCCTCCCCCCATCACCTCGATGCGTCGCGAGAAGATCACGACGGCCGGATCACACAACCTCGTAAAATGACCACACACGCAGTTTGCCTGACCTCTGCCTCCTCCTGCTCCTCCTCCTGCTCCTCCTCCTCCTCTTCCTCATCCTCCTCAGTATGATAATCATCATCGTCACCGTCATCAGCATCATCAAAATCATCGTCATCATCATCATCACCATGATCACCATCACCATCCTAACCACAGCCACAATTATCGTCAACGCCATCATCATCAATATCTTCATCATCACCGTCATCATCAACAACCCAAACTCACCAGCTTACTCCTGTGGGTCCCTCCCCTGCAGCAGGTTCACTGACAGACCTCCAAACGGTCTTACACTGTTACACGGGGAAAGGGGCACCCCTTCACTCTTATCCTCAACTCGAAGATGTTTTCCCTCCACGCTCTGCGAACGCTCCGTTGGGTGATTTCGCACAGCAACGCTCGGGGGGTCGATTCCCCCCCGAGCGACAAAAGCATGGAAAGTATATCGTTCTCTCATAATCAAATTTCCTGCGCATTCACTCGCTGCCTGAGTCTACGGCTCTCTCGAATAGAACCTGTTGCTCTACTGAATCGAGGTCAACATATCTGAGAAACTGCGCTGATCTCCATTCGCCGGCAGCCAAGATAGCACCCAGGGGCTCTCCCTGAGCAGCCATCTCCGTCGCCCTTCCTGCCCTGAATGACTTCAGGGTGTAGGACGGAGCATCCGGCACTAAAGCTAACGTTAAGAATCTCCTCAGGGTGCTCGTGAATGCGCCACTGTTAAAATCGAAGAGACGCTGGCCGAGCCCCCATTCCTTGCAAGTACGCGATGACCCTGTGCACGGGGCACAAGCGCACCCCGGAAGTGGAACAAGAACACCTCCTCGCAAGCCGAGAACCAGCCGGCCTGCGCTTGCGACGACGCAGAATCAGGTGCAGCGCGCCTTCTGCGAGCCAGACTGCGGAACGCCTACCCTCGGGAAGGTTGTCCGCCTCATGCGGTCCGCCGGCCTCCAGGGGCACTCCTTCTGACTGCACCCGCAAGAGGAAAGCCCAGCTGATGACGACCAGCTCCTGGAATCCATTGCACAACCGTGCAGCATCTGCCAACTGGATCACCTTGTTCAGAACAGCTGATGTTAGCAAGTGCGCAACCCTGGCAGGTCCTCCCGTGTACCGCAGAGAACGCTTGTGAACACCTCCTAAGGTCTGGCGGACTGCGCCCCCGTACCACGACACGTCCAAGTTCAAATGTACGCATGTCCATTTCACGTATCCGATGTAGTTGCTGGCCGTCTTCCCAGACCGGAATATTGCAAGGAATTCGCACGCTTGGGTCTCCGAGCGCGGCGGCAAAGTTGCCCGGGCGGGCATTCCCAGAATATGCACTGCGAAAGCATGCCACGCCTTGAGGGCACTCGACACGCTGGCTAGCGAAGCCCTGGCAGACTCCGTCTTCAGGAGGCAAACGCGCTCTTGCAGAACGCTACGCGGGTTCTGCCCTCGAGCTTTCGCTGCTGCAAGTCTACGGATGACGTCCATGGGCTTAGCGTCTTGGTCGAAATTCACAATGCCCATGCTGTTGAGTTCAGCCGACACGTGATCTTCCAGCTCTCTCGCAACTTGTGGCGACATGGTGTCGGCGAACCCCTCTGCCGAAGAAACAGATGGGAGTGCTGGCTCCGCTGGGGCGAGTTCTATCGCCCTCGGCTGAATTATAGCCGCGCGCGCCAGCAAGCGACGTGTGGCAGCTCTCAACACCGGTGAATCTATCACGCCGTCGAGCTCCTCGGCCGTTAAACCGCCCAGGTGGCTGATGTGGTCGAAGCCGCACAACGTGAGAATCAGACCCAGGCGCTGCCGGAGACGACAAAGCATTGGCGGCGAATCCATCTCTTCCAGAACATCTGCCCAAACATTCACTGTGCAGAGGAACGACTCGTTCTTGAAACCTTTCAACTCTCCGCGCACATCAGCGCCTAAGATGTCCAATGAATCAGTTCCCCTGACGTCCAGAAGCCACTTTTGCTTCAGAACCCTTGAGAATATCACAGCCCGGGGGTGCGGCGACCGTCTCCACAAGGACGCGTCCGCTACCAAATGGCCAATGCCAGTGACAGCCAGTACTTGTCTGGTCACACGGAGTTGGCCCAATGATCTGAGCAAAGGAAAGAGGCGAATATTGCCACCTCTGACGAGCGCAGACAGCACCTGGTCACGCAGGGCGTACGCTCTAGCGCACTCAGACGGGCGATCAACTTTTGATGTGGTGTCCTGCGACTTCTTTGCAAGCAACACTCCAGCGGCGCGAAGTTGGGACTCTGACCACTTCGTCTCTCCTGCTGGGTGTGTCGTCTTCCTTTTGCTGCCTGGGGCCACGCCCCTCTTACGAGGGGTGGGCGGGCGGTAAGTTGTTGCGCTCAACCGCTTGAGCCGCCTGAGGTCAGACGGCTACGGACCCGCTCTCTCCGCCCCGTGTGGCGCAGCACACGATGCATTCGCTGGGGTCACCGAAAGGAGCAGCACCTGCTCGGTCTGGGTCGAGAGCCCAGGAATGGATGAGAGCGAAGCACGGTTATCAGCTGAGGTCCCACCAGGACCCCACAAGAAACGAGTTGCTCTGACAGGATTCGGAGGCGAGTCCGTGAATGGCGACAATGGCGAAGCACGGTTAACTCCATGACGGTCGGCCTACGACAGCCGAAACCAGAGGGGAGAGGAGGAGCTCGGAATCTCAGATCGCGTCGGGGCCAGAGATCTGGAACGCAGGACGCCTGAAGCCCTCCGACAGGATGGGTGCCGGCGCCGTAGCCCTGCTCCTCTCCTCCCTGCACCGCCTGTTGTCTGAGCACGACACCCACTCGAACGCCTCGCTCTCCGAGACTGTCTGGTGGCTACCTGCTGGGAGGGGACGACAGACGAAGAGAGGGGGAAGAGGAGGAGCTCGGAATCTAAGATCGCGGCGGGGCCAGAGCTCTGGAACGCTCGGCGCCTGAAGCCCTCCGACTGGATGGGTGCCGGCACCGTCCAAACTCCTCCCTCCACTCTACGACCGTCGTCCGAGAGTCGTTCACTGGCCCCTTTGGGCAAGCTCCCAACGAGTTGGGTTTCCGCCCAAACTCACCAGCTTACTCCTGTGGGTCCCTCCCCTGCAGCAGGTTCACTGACAGACCTCCAAACGGTCTTACACTGTTACACGGGGAAAGGGGCACCCCTTCACTCTTATCCTCAACTCGAAGATGTTTTCCCTCCACGCTCTGCGAACGCTCCGTTGGGTGATGTCGCACAGCAACGCTCGGGGGGTCGATTCCCCCCAACGCTGCCGACCCCAACGTTGCCTCGAACCACTCCCGCTGCACGGGCAGCGGCTGCAAGTGGGAGAATAATGCGAAATGATAAATGACACACGTTTCTCACACAATTTGCCAGTCCCACGTTCGCAAGAGCCAGATCGGTAGAGCAGGCTGCACGAATTTAGCAGACAACATGCGCATCAAGCTAAAATCGTTGCGAGACGGTCCGTCTGCCAGGTTGGCCCCGGACTCCACCCTCCCTAAAAGGAGAGATATGTCGCGCGAGGCCATATCTAACCAAGACATTCCTATACCGAAATTCATCTCCGGAGCGCGCCCGCTCCCGTTGATGAGTGCGTTAAGCACTCCATCATTATCTATGTATTCGGTAACTAACGCTTCCGCAATGTCAAAGGTGTGATACGCTAAAACGAAAGCAAGGAATTCTTGGTACCCGATCTGGTGGTCATCTCTGTCAAGAAGCAGATCCCATACCTGCTCCGGAACAATTGCGCACGTCCACAACCAGGTGAAATTACCTCCTGGCTCGTGGAACGCTGCCACCGCTGCAATGCATCTGCTCTCACCCGACGCATCTGTAAACATCGTTACTCTGCGTCGTCTTGAAACGTCAGCAAAACGACGATGAGGTGGCCGTAGCGACAGGTAGTGCTGCCAGAAAAGGTTAGCTCTCCGGAGCAGAGGCGGCATGCCGGGTAGAGGCGCGTAGGCCTGCGCAAAGAAAGGCTTGACGAATGCTCTGCCTACTTTGCACCTGGAAGACGTAATGGCTGACCCGAGGCGACCCGCTGTACGAATGGCTGTGTGTGGGTCAACACAGCCTTCCTGGAGCTGCTCTTCGAGATCTCGAAGCCAGCGCCGGGCCTTCTCTGGCGACACGGATGATGAAATGGCTCCTCCTTCGAGGTAGACTTCCACTACCGTGCCCAGCACAGGGGGCCTCAAAGTAGCATCTTCGTCTTTAGCTGGATCTGTAACCAAGCCCAACAATGCCAGGACTTCGGTCACCAACCAGCCTCCCGTGACTCCTACGCCCTTCCTCGACACTCCGAAGAAATCGCCCGCGTACCTGAATACAGGCGCGTGGAACTTTACGAGGACAACGTGCCGGACAAAACTCCCTAGCCGGTGCCACGCCGCATTTGCGGCTGAGGCTCCAAACATCATGCCGAAATGGCGTGCGCACCACAACTTACCGTTCCAAGTGAAAACAAACCACGAGAATTCCTCGTGCTCTGCTGAGATTGGAACCCCCGGTAAGCTTTTGATACGTCCCGTTTCCACAGGCGAGGTTCGACTCCATGACGGAGAAGGTGAAGCGCAGCTGATACTAGCTCGTCTATTCCGCCATGCTGGGCCCGATCAGGGATGAAAGTGGCTTTGTTATTCCCCCCTTCCGTTTCGTCATCAATTGGCCTCGTTCTCCACCCTTTTGAACGCTCTTCCCTTACAGGAAAACGTCTCGCCAGGGTTTTGGATTGCACGATGTCTTGAGTTAGCAATTGAGGGACTGAGCAGAAGCCATCCCTGGCATCTTCTAGGGTTAGGTGTGCAAAGTCAGAGCCATAATTTAGTCATTTTTGTGTGTGCCTGTGTGGCTGTTGTGTCTTTCTGTGTTTTTTATGTTCCGTCCGGTGTTGTGTTGTGTTTTGTTTGTGTTTTTTTGTGTGTTGTTTTTTTTTTTTTTTTGTTTTTTTTGGGGGGTGCGGGAGGAATCTGCCGCGGTCGATCGCCCAGGAGGGTTCGAGTGCCGCCCCGGCGCGGATCGCCCCCGCCAAGGTTCCCTTAAAAGGGGGAGCTTAGGCGTGGGCTTTTCCCGCAGGCGCCCCCGCTCGCCTGGGAGGGCGCGGGGGGTCCTGGATCGCCTGGGGGGGGGTTCCAGGACGGGCCGACTCGCCCTGGCGGGGGTCGGTCCGAGCGGCGGAATCGCCCGGGGGGGTCTCCGCAACTCAGTGCCTGCACGAGTCGCCCGGGGTGGTCTCGCGCGGGAACGGCCCCCGCGCATCGCCCCAGGGGGCCCCACGGGGGCGAGGTGGCCCGGGGGGGCGCCTGGGAGGACAGTGCACGGCGCGAAGGGTTCCCGCAAATCTTTCGCGGGACTCTCGCGAATTCGTCGCGGGGGGCCCGGGCTCTCGCGAATTTTTAGCGGGAGGCGCAACGGTCTGGACAGTCGCGCAGGGGGGGGGGGGGCGAAGAAGAGAGGAGGGAAAGTCCGATGCCAAAGCCTCGAGGGCCACCTCCGGAGCCAAGCGAATGACGGACAATTGGAGCAGGGGGTGGCTAAGGATAGAGAAAGGGGGCGAAGGATAAGAGCCGGAGGGGAGCGCGAGCGGCGCACCGAGGAGCAGAAGCGGAGAGAGAGGTAGTGTTCCGGTTGATCACGCCAAGAGAAGGGCGAGGTTGATGACTAAATTCAGGCTCTGACTTTGCACACGTAACTAGGGTGAGCTTCATGATGTCATCGTCCCATTCGCTGGGTCGCATCTCCGTGATAATCCGCAAATTCTGTCCTCGCGTTCGTTCCTCAGCTGCTCTACCTCGACAGGGTTCCAGGTAGGCTTGCCGTCGGGCCGCGTGTCCGGCCCGCTCCGAGGAAGCTGACCGACCAACGGGAATCCCGCTAAGTCGTCTAATAATTGCGGATCCTGTGATTGGTAGTTCAACTCAGCGAACAAGGAGTGAAACAAAGGAATATTGAGTTTCGCTGCAACAGGATTGCACTCGCTGTCCAGTTGTGGAGCGCTGGCAATTCCGCTGCTCGCGGAGGCCGCGCGTTGCTGCAGTTCTTGGAACGGCGCAAGGCGAACAGCATCTATGTCTTGAGCTCCATGGTCCCTCTCCCAATCTAGAGCCAAACGGACTCTATCAGGAAGTACTCTTGGAGTAGATCTTCTTCGTCAAGATGCCGTGCGGCGAGCGCGAAAGCTACGTGCTCCATGACCGAGAGCCCCTTTGGGGCGCCCAGGCCCCGCGGAACAAACGGATCCTCTGGGTCAAGTAGGGCATGGTTGTGGTCACTTGCACAATCGGCACCGCTGCTGCCGGCATCTGCTTCCTCTGCATGCGCAGAAGATAGTCAATGCGACCCGCGACCGCCAGACTTCCCCGCCTTCCTGTCCTTGAAGTTCAGGAACTTCATCCGCTTGTTGCTGACCCAGCCCTCGGTCTCAGAGTGCTGCCAGTTCGCGTTGTCGGCCCCCTTCTTTCCTCCCCCATTTGCCCCCCTTGCCGTCCGCCAGCTGCTTCTGCACCCGCGCGTGCGTCTGCTTCGCCTGGCTGAGCTGCTGCTGCGCGTGCGCCAAGGACTTGGCTGCCTCCGCCGACCGCCTCTGGATTGCGTCGGCTGCTGCCTGCTGCTTGGAGAGGACGGACTCAAGAGGATCTTGCGAGGGGAGCGAACGGCCTGCTGAAACCGGCGCGTTGGTCGACCTCAGACCTGCTGCCTCGAGCACGGACTCCAGGCGCAGTGTGGCCGCCTCAAGGATTGTCTCGTCCACCGTTCTGAAGGATTTCTGCACGTCCAGATCTGGCTCCGATAAGTTTGCCCTCTTGGCCAACTGCCGCCAGAACAAATCATCGTATAGGATGATCAGGAACTGGCTGTGCTTCACCGACTTGTGCTTCTCCACGAGCTTCGCCAACTCGTCTTTGTAGCAGATGACAGTGGCCCACGTTAGCTGCTGCACTGCCGCGGCTGCCACCGCGTCACGGTCGAATGCCGTGGTCCACTGCACGAAGGACCGGAAGAAACGGCGGGTGGCCGTTGCACTCCTCAACGCGCTGGTAAGCTGACCAAGCGTTGCAACTGACGACGACGGGTCCAGCGTCGAACCCCTTTCGCCACCTGTGAGCGCCTTGCCCCCGATGGCGTCTGAGGGGAGCCACAGCGGGAGGATCTCTTTGGCCGTGAGATCTACATACGAGAACGCTTTCCGACTGTTCTTCTCAGCGGCAACGTTCTCTGCGTGCAGCACGCGCCAAAACAGCTCTTCAGCCTGGAGGTGGCACGGGAGCCCTCCGAGCCCCGCTTTGGCAAGCTTGTCTGCGACATTCACCTTGTCAGGTGCTATCGCCAACAGCTTCGCCACCACCTCTGCTGAGTAATCTGCCCCAACCATGTCCAGGACATCCTGTTGCATGGCTTGGGGAAGGGTTGGCTGGTGCTGCTGTGGGAGAACAGATGTAGCAGGTGCTGACGCTGCGCCACTGCTCTGCTGCTCGAGGCTTGCAAACCGAATTGCACGACGGGCGAGTCCCAACACAGGCAGGGGCAAGTCGTTCTTCACATCTTTTTTCAGCCAGGCCGATCAGCTGACCAGGGTCGGTGATCTTGTTCTCCTTGAAGTAGGCCGCCGTTGCCGCCAGGATCTCTCCTGCTGGCTCTTTGGCGTCCACGTTCTTGATGTACGTCTCCAAAGATACCTCTGCCATCGGGGGAACTGGGATGACCAGAAGCTGAAAGTGCGTAAAAGTTGTTGCGCTCAACCGCTTGAGCCGCCTGAGCCCAGACGGCTACGGGCCCGCTCTCTCCGTCCCGTGTGGCGCAGCACACGATGCATTCGCTGGGGTCACCGAAAGGAGCAGCACCTGCTCGGTCTGGGTCGAGAGCCCAGGAATGGATGAGAGCGAAGCACGGTTATCAGCTGAGGCCCCACCAGGACCCCACAAGAAACGAGTTGCTCTGACAGGATTCGGAGGCGAGTCCGTGAATGGCGACAATGGCGAAGCACGGTTAACTCCATGACGGTCGGCCTACGAGGGGAGGAGGAGCTCGGAATCTCAGATCGCGTCGGGGCCAGAGATCTGGAACGCAGGACGCCTGAAGCCCTCCGACAGGATGGGTGCCAGCGCCGTAGCCCTGCTCCTCTCCTCCCTGCACCGCCTCTTGTCTGAGCGCGACACCCACTCGAACGCCTCGCTCTCCGAGACTGTCTGGTGGCTACCTGCTGGGAGGGGACGACAGACGAAGAGAGGGGGAAGAGGAGGAGCTCGGAATCTAAGATCGCGGCGGGGCCAGAGCTCTGGAACGCTCGGCGCCTGAAGCCCTCCGACAGGATGGATGCCGGCACCGTCCAAACTCCTCCCTCCACTCTACGACCGTCGTCCGAGAGTCGTTCACTGGCTCCATTGGGCAAACTCCCAACGAGTTGGGTTTCCGCATCATCACCAACATCGTAATCATCATTATCAAAATATCCAACATCAAAAACACCAACGTCATCACCATCAACAACATTACCACCGGCACCATTATCAACACCGTTACCATCATCATCACCGCCATCGTCATTATAATCGACATCGCCATTATCATTATCACCGTCATTGCCGTCACCACCGTCATCATTACCATCATCAACATCATCATAGTCATTATCGCCACTGTCATTATCATCATCACCGCCGCCACCATCAACATCAACATTGTCATCAACAACATGAACAACATCGTCACCATCATCATCACAATCAACGTCATCATCATTAACGTCGCCCCCATCATCACCATCGTCGTCAACATCACCATCGCCATCATCACCATCATTGCCGTCGTCATCATCACCATTCGCATTGTCAACGGCATCATGATCATCAACGCCAACACCATCATCGCCACCGACAGCATCATCACTATCACCACCAACGCCATCACCATCATCACCATCACTGTCACAATCTCCATCGATAGCGTCATCACTGTCATCATCATCATTCCTATCATTAACGTGATCCTCATCAACATCATCACCACCGCCATCACCATCAACACCATTACCATCATCATCCTTACCAATATCATTAACACCAACCGTCACCATCATCAACATTGTTATCACCAACAACGCCACCACCAGCATGATCATCACCGTCATCACCATCACCATTATCATCATCAACACCATCATCACCAACACCATTAGCACCGTCATCACCATCGCCACCGATACCATCATAAGCATCAACATTGTCATCAACATTATTACCGTAATCAGCAGCATCGCCATCATCACCACCATTACCAACATTGCCATCACCGTCAACGACGTCATCACCATCACCACCGATCGCATCATCAGCATCACCGTCACTCGCATCAGCATCAACATCGTCATGGCCATACTCATCATCACCATCACCACCATCATCATTATCACCACTGCCGCCATCAGCATCATTATCATCACTGTCATCATATGTATACCCATCAACATCATCAACATCACTGCCTTCGTAAACATCAATATCGGCATCATCAGCATCGTCATCATCATGTTCAGTTTCGTCCTCATCTGCCTGATCGTCCTTGAGCCTTCCAGCGAGGGCGCAGTTTCTTTGACGCGTTGTTGAGAACATTATTGGCAATCCCTGCGATTCTTGAGCCAACAGAAGTTTGGGGAAGTCTTTCGGTGGGCCCCCCTGAGCCAACAGCGGTTTGGGGAGGTCTTTTCGGTAGGTCCCCAATCTGAGTGTGTCCCTCCCACGGCGCGCCCATGGACATCCCCAACCATCGCCGCCGTCACTACCATCACCATTATGTTGCATGGTCACCATCAACATCACCAACATCGTCATCGTCAGCAGCAGCACCGTCATCAGCATCAGCCCCATCAGCAACGTCATCATAAGCACCAGCTGCACCACCATAATGATCAACCGACTCATCACCGCCATCATCATCATCACCGTCATCATTCACAGGATGCTGGCCCACTCAACATAATTTTTAACCATCATCACCACCATCGTCATCACCGTCATCAACATCATCACCACCGTCATCACCCTCATCGATTTCATCTGTACCACCACCGCCATCATCACGATCACCGTCATAATGATTTTGGCCATCGTCATCACCAATGCCATCCTCATCATGGTCACCGCCATCGTCATCACCGTCGTCACCATCACCGTCACCACCGTCATCACCATCACCGTCATTACCACCATCACCATCAGTATTCGCATCAACAGCGTCATCAAAATCAGCATCAGCATCATCACCGTCATCATCATGACCGTCAGCAGCATGTTCAGTTCCACCGTCTTCATCATCAGCACCACCGTCATCATCCGCGTTATCACCAACATCAGCATCCACATCGCCGTCATTGGCGTCATCATCACCATCATCGGCGCGACCACCATTATCACCAACGCCATCACCATCGCCATAACCATCACCACCGTCATTATCATCATCAGCAACAGTAGCGCCATCATCATCACCGCCATCATCATCATCACCGTCATCACCACCATCAGCACCAACCACATCATGAGCATCAGCATGACCACCGCCATCACCATCATCATAAACACCGCCGTCATCCTCACTGTCACCATCATCATCAGCACCGCCATCATCATCAGTCTCACCGTCACCATCGCCGCCACGTGGCAACATCATCATCATCACCAATGCCAAAAACTTTGCGCGGCAACCGATGCGGAGGAGATATATGGCGATATCCAGGTTGCACACGATGTTGCGCAATCAGAGTTGCGCGCGGTACGCGGTGCAACCTAAGAAATGCAATCCGCCAGTGCTCGCAGTGAGGCGCCAACTCCACTGCTCGCGCAATCGCCCCGCCCGTCCGCCCGCAACTTGGTCGGCAATACCCGCGCGACGGGGATTGCGACGAGCGCTCGGCGTCGGCCAGTGCATCTCCGCGGCCGCGCTAGCCCGCCCATGCTCGCGCGCGCAATGACTGGCTAGCGCGGCGCGGCCGACGCGGCCGCGGCGGCGCTGGCCGCCGGGCACTTCAAGCGGGCACTTCAGTGCGAGTCGGCGACTTGGGCGGGCGCGGTATCACCGCGACGCCGACGAGGGCGGGCGCGCCGATGAGAGCAGCGACGATGGCGACGATGGCGGCGACGGCGGCGGCGCGGCCACTGGCGGCGCCGACGTCGATCGCGCCCGCCGACAACGACGACGACGTCCTCGCGTCGGCGGCGAGGGTTTGTCATGGAGTTCGACGCGCGCGCGGCCGACGCGACGCGCGCGAGGAGCCCGCGCCGCGCTATTCGACGCGGATCGCGCCCCCTCCCAGCACGCGCCACAGGGCGCTCGGATGAGCTCGAAGCGCGGCGCGAGAAGCCCATTTCGCGTTATGCGATGACAATTTTGGAAGCCCGATGGTTCTCTCAGGCGTTCGCGTGGGCGCGCGCGCGCGCGCAAGCGTCGTTTGAAGGCTTGCGCTGCAAAGCCGAAGGTTTTTTTTGTTCGGGGCGCTCGACTTGAAACCCTGCGGAAGACCAAGGCTCGCG